>JAOTRC010000008.1:22159007-22169348 GCA_027497675.1 Cyprinella lutrensis | reverse complement strand
TTAAAGTGCAAGTCAGTGATTCTGATAATGTTTAGGCCAGCAGAGAAGGCCTTGCTGGCCCTGACGGCCCACCACTGATATATATATATATATATATAGTTTATCATATACTTATAGTTTTGTGAACAGATCACAATCTATGATGAAGGTATTCATAAATAGGCTTGTTTGCAAATTGGATTGCAAAAAAGATTGCAGGTTGATAGAATTTGCTTCTCTTTCTTTTCAAGCTAAAAAAAACTAAAGAGAAGACATCTTCACTATCCAACTTCACAACAATTTTCATCTTGAAGAAAATTCTTCTTCTGTTAGTATTATTCTTTCTTGAAGAAAAGTGTTCTTCTTTTTTTCAACTTCACATAATCTTATTTTCACTGGGACTATAATGCCCCTGGATCAGTCGAAGCCTTGACAGAAATCTCACATTTTTCTTATTTCCTGTTTTCTGTATTCTACAACTCACTATTGTGTTGTTTCTCAGCAGGCGTTTTCCCTCTATAAACAAAATGTATTATTTAAGTTGCGGTGCTTTGTTCACAAAGTGTGAGTTATGACTATCATAAATCTGGATGTCATAAAGGATAGCTTGTTGGAGGACTGAAAATGTTTACGTATGACTTGTTGCCTAGAAACTGGCAACAATGTTTTGAAGTATACACAACAAAATCAGTAACTGAAGTGGATAATCTCCCATGAATGGATGCACATAAAAAAAACGAACACCCTCCTGTTAATGCATTCACCTTGACGTGCTTCGTCTTATCAGTGATGTTGCTAAGAATGCAGATTGTGCAAGATTGTAGATTCTATCCTATTTCCTAATGCCATACGATATATTATTCTTTTGTTCTCTTTCAGTGAATGGCACAATGACAACACAGCAACATCCAGATAACCTGCACATAAATGTTGTGATGATAATAGCTGATCAGTGAAGCTGTTATCTAGAAATCTCATCAGTGACATTGATGGAGCCCTAAATACATCTATCACTCTTTCATTCTGTCTGTTCAGGTCCTGTGGTTTATATTTTTCTGTGAATGTCACTGTCCCCTGAAGTCTTCTCCCCAAGTCAATAACTTTTGCTAGTGTGTGGCCGGTTGCCCTCCCACCTGGTCTGGTTTGTGTTATACTCACGCTGAAGCTTCTGTCCTGAGGGATAAAGCTTGTGAAAATCCAATATTGCAGTTATTGTTGTGTGGGCTCAGCGTGATTGAATGGACTAGAGGAGGAATGGGTCACTTCACGTGACAGAATGAGGCTGGAAAGACAGATGGAGAGGTGCAACGGGAAATAGTGAGGCAGATAAAGTTCGGTGTAGATCTGTGTTGACTGAATTCACAGATTAGTACAAAGCCCAGCCAGGCACTTTGACTCTTTTTTTTGGCTCAGCCAGCAGTAAACTGCACCGAATGTATCAGGTATTAGACAATGATGTACTTTTGGAATCTGCAGAATGAGAATGACTTTTTAGTTTGTCAGTTAGACAGTTAGTTATATAGTTGAAGTGTCTGACAATGTAAACGAGTGTCAGAATAAGTTGCTTAATTAGATAATATTTATATTTATTCATGTCAGCTTTTTTGGTCAATTTTAAGTTTTAATTTGAAATGTTTGCTTTTTTAATATAAATACATGGTTAAATATTTGACCACTTGTTTGAGAAACTGAATATATAGAAGGAATGCATGGAATGTCCATTCAAGTTTGTAATAGTGTACAAAGAGAATCGCAATGCTGACAAAACTTTTACTTTAATAAAATTGCTGCATAACTTCTGAATTTGAAATAAAAATAGAGAGTAGGCTATGTGTTTGTGGTACAGCCGCGGATCAGTTATGCACTGCAAACGCAGCATATGTGAAAGCACTTTAGCGCATGCTGCTCCTGGACCGGATACGCAACGCAACACTCACCGCATACGGACTGCAAACGGAGTATGTGTGAAACAGGCACAAGGCACTTGGATTTGACCATGCTGTATTGTGTGTCACTCATCAGCTTGAGATGAAGCATTGTTAATCACCCCTGACGACAACGGTGCGCTGTTGCCTTCAGCATCGCTCCAGTTTCTCCCCTCTGTGATTGCTGAAATGGACACAATCAGGTAGAACAAACCAAATGAGCTCTGCTCCTTTCAACTCTCCTTTCTAATTTACAGCAAACCATCAGTGTTTAAACACCTCGCATGCATCACAGCAAACCACTGGCGCTTAGATCTTTCACAGCACTTGTTAAAGCCCACAGCAGAAACAGACTGTCCCTACAATGCCCTCTGTTTTCACCCTCTCTTTGCTTTTTATCTCTCTTTCTCTCTCGCCTGCAGCATGCTCTGTTCAGACCATTAGTTTTGGGGTTACTAATGCTCCTCTCTCCTGTTCTGGTTTCCATTATGACCCCAGGCACTGTGACCTGTTTCTCCCTTTTCTGTGTCCCATGTTCTATCAGTATAATTTCCCCCTGATGGAAACCCCTCATGTGCCTTTCTGTCTCCTCCACTACCCATACAACCATATAATGTACATTTCCACCCAAGATAGGGCCATGCCTGGCCATTTTTGTCATTCGCAAAGAACTGAAATGGACCTTTATTTTTTCCCAGAACCATTTTTTTTTATTTAAAAATTGCAATTCCTGTATTTCAAACAGTAGAGCATGGTGCTAGCAACGCCAATGTCATGAGTTCAGTACCCCAGGGAATGCATGTTTTGATCAAATGTGTAACTTGAATGCAATGTACGTAAGTCAGTTTGGATAAAAGTGTCTGCCAAATGCATACATGTAAATATTGATATTTACATTGGTATTTACAGGGCTTAGGTCGTTTCAGAGAAGTCTCCTGACGAATGGCAGGCCAGCACAACCATCCAGTCTGGAAGAAGAAGGGCAACCTAGCTGAATGTGTCAACTACCGGCTAATACGATTGCTCTCACACACCATGAAGATCTTGAAATGGGTCCTGAATGAGCGATTTAGTAACATCATTCGCCTCAGTCAATCAAACCAGATTTATGAAGAATTTAAGGACAGTTGATGCAATTCACGCGACCCGGATCCTGTTTGAGAAGCATCAAGAGAAACAAAAACAAAACTCTATGCGGATGACGTTTTGCTGACTGCTGAAGAGAAATCCAGCCTCTAGCAGAGTGTCTAGGCATGGAGGAA
Source organism: Cyprinella lutrensis (assembly GCA_027497675.1). Classification (NCBI taxonomy): domain Eukaryota; kingdom Metazoa; phylum Chordata; class Actinopteri; order Cypriniformes; family Leuciscidae; genus Cyprinella; species Cyprinella lutrensis. Next base: position 22,166,182 of record JAOTRC010000008.1, on the reverse strand, counting down.
TTGGTTGGAAAATTTTGGCCTACACCTCAATGTTTAAATTACGGAGTACGTACATAACGACAGACATGAACAAGTTTGGTATGATCAGGATTGGTGGCACTGACCTTCCAAGAACCCAAACATTCAAGTATCTTGGCTAAATGATCGCAGCTGATGGAAGTCTGAACCATGAAGTTCCTTTACGTGTTAACACTGTCTGGCTGAAGTTGTGCATGATGACTAGCTTCTCATGGAATAGGAAGACCAGTGACCAGTGAAGTTGAAGATCTACCGTCATTCGTCCTGTTGCTCTTTATGGCGCTGAGGGTTGGCCCGCGATGAAAGAAGTAGAACGCCACCTTGTTGTCATGGAAACAATGGATCTCTGCCATCACACGATTCGACCACATCTGTAATGATAATAATTGGCAGCAGTATGGTGTTGCCTCAATATCCGACAAGCTACATGAAGCCCGTCTCCGGTGGTAAAGCCATGTCCTGCGTGCTGACCATGAGATGCTTGCAAAACCAGATGATCATGTTCTCAAGTATGATTTGAAAGCTTCTTATGTAATTGTGGTGAGCAGAGCGAGGCAAGCAGTGATGTGATGCCACAGTCATAATTTATTTTACTTTATGACAGAACCTTTTTTTAAGTAGTTCAAAATCTTAAAACCTTAAATTAAAGATTAAAATAAGAAAAAAATCTATGTGATTTTCAATGTACGTAGTCTCATAGTTTTGAATCCCTCTATATAATTTCCTCTCACCGTTTGACCCAAAGGTCTCGTCTCTGTGGCTTCCATGAAATGATAGGGTGTCTTTTTTCTCTGGTTCTTTGTAGAGGAAGCCCTATGGATCGATCAGTGGCTTTCCATCAGGTGGCCGCTAATGAATGAGATGAGAGTGGGAGGGCGAGTCAGTGAAGTATTGCTCTCCTCAGCAGAGTTCTTGTCTCCGGGTCTGACAGCATCCTCCCCCCGGCCGATTCACCACTATCTGTCCAGTCACTATCAATTACTGAGCTCTGAAACACCCTGCACCCTGTACACCTTCCTCTGCGAGTGTGGATGCACATGTCGGGGCCTTGACCTGCTGTGTGTGTGCGTGCCGCATGCCAGGAAATGAGAGCTAATGCTATAGAGGCAGGTAGCCACTGAAGCATCTCGCTATCCATTTTTTGTAATTGTGGTCATCTCACCTTGAAAATAAAGTGTGTGTGTGCTGTTGTCGCCCTTCTCCAGGATGGAAAAAAGACTCAACGAAGATTGTGGTGCAGTGGTAAAACCCATACAGGTAAGACCCTCTTTGTTACTTTCCAAAATAATTGTCAATATGCCTTATTCACGGCAGCGCCATCTTTGATTTTTAATGAGAATGAAAGCGAGGCTGTGAGGGATAGACAATCTCTTCAATGGGCTGTACTGTTATTTAATGTGTTTTCGGATGTTCTGCTCATGAAACACTGGAAAAAATATCTTTCCAGGAAATGTCAGTTGACAAAAAACTCCCGACAATGTAAACTGTGGAAAATTGTAAGTAACATAGCCGCTTTATTCAGCTTTTTACAGCGGATGCCATTGGAAACACGGTAAGTCTACCCCTCACAGCCTCACTTTCACACCTGTCATGGCGCTGGTCTGAATAAGGTTCAGCTCCTCTGTGAAAAAATGAGACTGGTGCGTCTCACAGGTGTCTCTCATCGGTAATCACGCCACCGGCCTTGCGCTGTTCTACACCCGGCCCTCACTCGTCCTGCTCGCCACATAATGTATGGCGACTATAGAATGCAAAAGCCGAATCCCAGACATTTTGGGTGATCTCGAAATCCCGGGCAGACTTATCATGGAGACTCGCTAGTAGTCTGGACTTGTTATTTAACTACTGTGCTCTTTTACAGGTAGGCGTGGCCTCCAAGGGCAGCGAAGCAAGTGCATTCTGAGAGTTGTTGTCTTTTATCCACATAAACCAAAAATACATTTTCTGGCTTTTCTCAGTCTAGAAAGCTCCAAATTCAAAAATAATTTAATATTTCTTCTACATAAATGGCCCATTTTAAATACACATTCTTCTTTCCAGAGGTGAAGTATCCCTTTTAAACTTTAAAAAATTGTATAGTGTCCCTTTGAGAACAATTTCCCTTAGTGTGAAGAACAACCTAAATAACATATTCTTTTTTTTTTTTTCTCTACAAAGAACCTCCTCTCTTAAAAAATAATAGTTCTTGGCTTGGAAATGACATCTAGTTCCATGAAGACCTTTAACATCGAACATATCCATTCCATAAAATGTTCTTTAGGGAACATAAATGTTTCTTTTATGGCATCACTGTGCCTCCTGAACCTATATTCCTTAAAGTGTCTAGTTCAATGGATAGAATCCATGGATGTTAAAGTTTCTTCATGGAACCATAAATGACAACTAAGTTTCATTTTTAAGAGTAAAATCCTCGAGAACGGAGTTGTCTCATAGCCTATATACAAAGGCTTGACACATCTGATGGAAGTCACAGATATGAGATTTCTCACACAAAACTGGATTTAATTATATGTGGTTGAATAATTTAATCTTAAATGGCCAACACACTCTATAAACTCCATGAAATCAAAATGGCGTCTTATGTTATAGTTAAAGCCATCTTTCTACTCTTACAATTTGTGAAAGTTAGCTTAGCACATGCACATTTAAATTGTACAATTTCTCTTCCAAGAAATAATGCCACTTGTTGCAATAGGCATAACGATTTTTGCTGTCTAGAATTAATAATATCAACTGCCTCTGACTAGCTACATTTTGAGGGTTTTTTTAATGGCATATTATAAAGGCACAAAACCTAGCTTGTCAACAATATTGATGTCCCTGTAGCTACTCAATGTCAGAAGAATATAACCTATAAACTCATTTGGGGAAAGCTCCAGTAACCTTTTGGACTGCTTTGTTGTAGGAAAGGTTTGATATTTCTCATTGACGTGCAGTCTAATGAGGAAATGCTTTGTGTATTAGTAACAGGTGTTAAATATATTTTAACATTTTATTCAATATATTAAGACAATATGTGGGCATAATTTCCTGGGTTTTAGGAAAGAATATTAATTGTAGTAGGCCAACTATATTTTAGCAGAAACTGTTCTGATATTCTTCTATGGCCATATTTGTCTTCTTACAGTCGGAAAACAGTCAAATAAAACGTGTAGACTAGAAGGTAAGCTCCTCAATGACCCTTTGTAGCCTACACGACCCAAATATCAGATATCTGGTAAGATTACACCCATGAGCACGTGAGGGCTATCTAGAACATAATATAACGTTAATGTGTAACGTGTAGAGAGCAAAAAAATCGATGTGAAACGTGTTTTGTGTGTGTGTGTACACACAGCCATGTTGTCAGTAATGCTTTAACCGTGTGTACTCAGAGCTGTGTCACGCGCTAAGCTTATTCAACGCACACATTGGTTCGCGCGGGGGTCTGGCCAGAACGCGAAACGCTAGTGGCTGATGACGGGGTGGTGTTGCCCGGGAGTGGGCGGGATCTGACATAAGTGGGCAGAGTTTTAGATACTGACAGCGTCCAGCGCAGCCACATACACACATACACATTTACAGTGAATAAGGCACGGTTCGTCTCCGCTATTGAAAGGTAAGCGATGAATTTTAGTTCTCACCCCTAGATATTTTTAGAAACGAGTGTTCACACCAAAGTTTGGTCTGTGAGTGTGCACTGAGGGGGAAACGGGTGTAGGTTGCCCTAATAGAAGAACTTGTGAGTAAATAAGACCAGTGGGCGAGAGAGGGCTGAGAGGTGTGGCTTCTGCCCTAGAGAATCCTAGAGAGTATTGAAAACTTAAGTGTTGCAACAGCAGAATCAAATTATGTTAATACACAGCTTGTAATTTACGATGTGAAAATGTTTTGTCAGATCACCTAAAATGGACTCCACGTGGTAGCATCTAAAGTAAATGGTCTTATTCAGCTAAACCTGGAATTGATTGAAATCTCCTACCCTATCCTAAAAAAATATCATGATTATCACAGTGTAGAAATGTAACATGTAAAAAATAACACAATAGCCTAATGCCGAAAGTAAGCAGAACACACTCCTTAACTAGATGGATACATCTAATGCGAACGTGCTGGTGCTTCCATAGAAAAAAAAAACCGAAAAAATAATAATAAAAAAACCTTCTTGCCCGTAATCTTAACGAGAGGGTGTAATATTTAATATTTATAATTCGTCGTTATAATGTATATTTTGCCAGATGATGTGAGTATTTGTGGTAAAATGTCAATAAAATTGTGTTTTAAAAATTAAAACATAACAAAACATATGTCATAAAAATTTTATGTTTTTATGTTATGTTTTTTGTGCAGCCTCCTATGCAAAACACCACATAGCCTATATGTTTTTATAATTATTTTGTCAACAGCTCAAATATGTTGCCATTATTTAATCAAATATACACCTAGGAATTGTAAAATATGCAATCACCAAAATACCATTCTGTAATACTATCATTTTTATTTTCATTATTAGGCCTAATATTAATTTCATTGTTGTTGTTGTTGTTGTTGTTGTTATTGTTATTAGAGGCCAAGCACCGATGGTGAATAGGCACCTATTATATCCATTTGTGTTCTTTCGCTCTATGAAGTCTTTGGCAGCCCAACTGTATGGTAAAGCGTTGTGAAATTTGGCACACAGATATGGCAGACAGCATTAACCATATATCAGTTTCGGAGTCTCTAACTCAATCCCTCTAGTGTTACCAACGGTCAAATGTCATGCACATTAATGCTAATAACTTTTGAACAGTATAGGGCAAGAAACAATTTTTTTTCTCTGATTCCTACCCACCCTATAATATCATGAACATTTTTCTGGCATTTTGAATTTTCAGAAAAATCTATTTTTCAAAAACATTCTAGACAGTTCATTCAATTTTCTCCTAAATTGTCTTAGATCTTTTTCAGACCATGGCGACTAACAGTATGGAAATCAAGTTGATTTGTCAAGCCGTACTTGAATAACTCACTAGACAAAATGAAAAGCACACCAAAATGCATGTTAGGCTATATTTCTGCATGCCTGAGGGTGCCTGCACATTTTGGCACAGTGCCACTTAGAAAAAAAGCTGTTTTTGCTTACAACATTCGAACGGTTTGGCCAAAAATCATATATTTGATTTGGTAGCATAGCATGCCGAGTCAATTGATACTTGTTTTAGATGGCTGCAATTTTGGATTTTGTCGGAAAATGCTATATTTTACGAATACATTGGCGTGTCGTTATGAAACTTGGTAATTGTCATCAGCACCATGCCATGATGGTACTGAAAAAGTTTCAGGGATGTACCATCTTATGGTCAAGAATTATAATCAAATGTCCAAAAATGCTAATGCATTTTGATAAATGTTGCTTATTGTAATGAAATTGGTCTTAATAGACTTGGTTCATGCTGAGAACATAGATAACAATTTTGAGCTCCCTCTCCGACATTTAGATTTTTCTTTAAAAACCTACTATTTTCATGAAAATTGAATCATATCATCCTCACACCTTGCTGATGGAACACGGAATTCAAGTTATTTCATCAAATCTCGTTTAACGTGAGAAATGTTCTTTTTCTTGGTCAAAAATCTCACATAAAAAATCAAAAAAAAACACCCAAGACTGAGTTCACCGACCAATTTGGTGTTAGTGCCACCTATTAGTCAAAAGTAATAATCAATTATGTCACATACGTAACAAAAGATATAGTAATTGTATCTGTATAATGACATGCTTTACATGCTTTTGTCGCGCTTTGGCACAGATATAATCTGTTAGAAGGCAAAACTGGAAATAAAGATAATTTTTGGTTTCACCAGATATTTTAATAAATGTAGTGGAAGTCAATGGTCACCAAAATTGTTAATAGCTACAAACATTTTTTTAAAATATCTTCTTTGTGTTCTGCAGAAGAAAGTCATACAGGTTTGGAATGACATGAGGGTAATTAATTGATGACAGCCTGTTTTCTTTTTCTTTTTTTTTTTGTGAATTATGCACTTAAACAGCTCTGATCATGTGACTTTACATCAATTAAAATGTTCAGTTAAATCAGGACTGTGTGCGCATTCATTTATAGTGAACAACTGTGTCAAACTAGGGCTGAGACTAAAGACATGGTTCAGTTTGAGGATGAAGCTTTTAAGGGTGTGGCTATTAGAAGAGGAGGAATTGTTTGCTGTGTATTGGAGAAAGTCAGCTGACATTGTGGATGAATGGATAGCTGAAGCTGGAGCAGTTATGGAAAAGCAGTCTTGTAATACTATGTGCATTTTGCTCTCTGTGACCGGGCTGACGCAAGGCTTTACACACGCCAGACACCGGTGAGTTCTGGTTCATAAATTATTTTAGATGTGTCCACAATGATTTAAACCCCTGTTTAAAGAGCATGACAAAGTTAAAAAGCTTTGAGTGGTGATTCATTCACTGTGTTGTGTGTGTCGATCAGAGTGAGGAAGGTTTGTGTTATTTTTATTTTTTTTTTGCTCATTATTAATCAATTAATACAAGAAGGAAATGCAATGTACAAACATTATGTTCTGAGTTCTTTCCATCCTCGTGGACAGTCACATCATGTATTTATCTTGGCCAGGACACTCATGTAAAAGAGACTAATCTCATTTAGGTTCTCTCCTGGTTAAATAAAGGCTGAATTAAAACTAAAATAAAACTTCCTGACAACCTTCATGAGGCAGGTTGTTCACTAATATTGAGCTGCTTCTTTAAATGTTATACCAAAATACCTCTAAAATATATTTTTTTCAATGAATTTGTTTAAAATTTTGATCATTGCTATCACACCTGCTTGCTGTAGTTAATTGTATACTACAGTTTCTTGTAAGTCCTTATGTTAAGATATTGAACATATAAATATTCAGATTCTTGTTCTTAACATCAGCTAATTATTGGTATAATATACTGTATATGTGTTGTATCATCTTCTGTGTGCTTGTTAATGCAATGTGATATGATAGTTGTCTAGCAGATCGATGCCTTTAGCTGGACTGTTTTTGCTTTTGGGATGGGGTTACATCAGTCCTAGTAACAATTGTGCAATTGTACAGGCTTAAACATGATTATTACACATTAAAAGGATAGTTTACCAATTCTGTCATCAGTAACTCATGCTGATTCATCTTTGAAACACAAA
>JAOTRC010000008.1:22125228-22135543 GCA_027497675.1 Cyprinella lutrensis | reverse complement strand
GACAGACAGACAGACAGACAGACAGACAGACAGACAGACAGACAGATAGATAGATAGATAGATAGATAGATAGATATGCTTCAAGGCTTAATGTCCCATTGTAATTGATGAAGAGTGACAAGTGTTTAGAAAATCTCCTTTTGTGTTCCTTGGAAGAATTAAAAAGTCACAAGAGGTTGGGAACAATATGAGGGTGAGTAAAGGCTGTCAAAATATTATTTTGCTAAAGAATAGGTCTTTTCAGAGAACTTTTGCTACTGTTTCAATAAGGATTTACTTTAAATAGCTGGTGGCTGGTGCAGATCCCAAAGGCTTGGCCTTTGCTTCAGGGCTAATCACTGCTAGACATTAAAGCTCTCCATTTACTTTGTAAGCACACATGAGCGTCTTGCCACAATGCTCAACAAACCTATCATGCCGTCATAGCTCAGTACAATTCAGCTTTTGTGCTTGGACAATCTGTTGAACAAACAAACAAGCCACACACAGAGTGTCGTAGGGGTCAAGGCGGGTTTTATATCCCTCTTTACATTCTTTACTGACTCTATTCCTTCTCTGCTCTAAAATGCCTAAAATCATAGATAATAAAATGAATAGCAGAAGCATAAGCACTGCTGTTTCCAACGGAAATAAACACTAGTGGCAGTAAAACATAAGCATCTTGTATTCCTTTTTTATGATTAGAAGGGCATATTAATAAATCATTTTTGCATGGTTCCTTGCACAGGACTCACATAAATCTCACATAACTCACTGTGGGCTTAATTTTCTCCCATTATTCATAAATGTGTTTTGAGGTTTCTGGCACATCTGAATTTTGTGACTGTGTGATTTTCTGCTGCTCTCCATGATTCAGTGTCACATTTTCTATATTGACCAAGTCTGAGAATCTTTTTCACAAACAATGTGCTGTATGATTGATTGGTGTTTTGTTTGATTGAAATGAGAAAGAGTCACTCTGTTCTTTTTTCTTATGCGGATACAAAGAATGAAACAAAAATAAAAAAACAAAGAACACCAAGGCGAAACAGAGAGTCCATCGGGCCGCCAGGGCGAAACAGAGAGTCCATCAGGCAGCCAGGGTGGTGACACTGGCTCGGGATCAGACACCAAAACTGTAACAGAAACAAACACAGAAACAAACACTGGCTCTGGAAAAGGCACTGGCTCTGCCTCCGGAACAGGCACTGGCTCTGCCTCCGGCTCTGGAACAGGCACTGGCTGTGCCTCCGGCTCTTGAACAGGCACTGGCTGTGCCTCCGGCTCTTGAACAGGCACTGGCTCTGCCTCCGGCTCTGGAACAGGCACTGGCTCTGCCTCCGGCTCTGGAATTGGCACTGGCTCTGCCTCCGGCTCTGGAACAGGCACTGGCTCTGCCCCTGGCTCTGAAACAGGCACTGGCTCTGCCTCCAGTTCTGGAACAGCAGGCAACAGCTCAGGAATAGCAACTAGAGCAGTAATGGTCACAAGGACAGACACAAAATAATAGAAACGAACACTGGCTCTGGAACAGACATTGGCTCCAGCTCTGGAACAGGCTCTGACTCTGCCTCTAGCTCAGGAACAGCAGACACCGGCGTGTCCAGGATCCCAGCCAGACGCTCCAGATAATCCAGGTCCATGAAGGCAGATGAAACATGAACAGTCTCTGATTGGGCAGAAAGAACGTGAACAGTCTCTGACTGGGCAGACGGTACGTGAACAGTCCCTGACTAGGCAAACGGAACGTGAACAGTACCTTACTGGGCCGACGGAACTTGAACAGTCCCTGACTGGGCAGACGGAACGTGAACAGTCCCTTACTGGGCAGACGGAACATGAGCAGTCCCTCGCTGGCACACGGAATGTGAACAGTCTCTGACTGGGCAGACGGAACGTGAACAGTCCCTGACTGGGCAGATGGAACGTGAACAGTCCCTGACTGGGCAGAGGGAACGTGAACAGTACCTTACTGGGCCAACGGAACGTGAACAGTCCCTGACTGGGCAGACGGAACGTGAACAGTCCCTGACTGGGCAGACGGAACATGAACAGTCTCTGACTGGGCAGAGGGAACGTGAACAGTACCTTACTGGGCCGACAGAACGTGAACGGTCCCTGACTGGGCAGACGGAACGTGAACAGTCCCTGACTGGGCAGACGGAACGTGAACGGTCCCTGGCTGGGCAGGTGTGACGTGAACAGTCCCTTACTGGGCAGACGTGACGTGAACGGTCTCTGACTGGGCAGACGTGACGTGAACCATATCCTACTCAGCCACCAGAAAAACGGCCTCCAGGCCTTTGGAGGCTAGAGGTTCCTCCTCCTCCATCTCCGGACCCCCAGACTCTGAACCTCCGGAACTGGAACCACCAGAACGGGGACCACTGAAACTGGGACCACCGGACTCATGGCCACGGACCAGATCAACCCAAGTTGAAGGGGGGAATGGCGTCAAGATTCCTCTCGACCATTTCCTTTCCTCTGACCTCCACGGGTTCCGTAGAATCTGGCGAAACGGGTCCCCTCAAAATTTTCTCTGCCAGATGGCCTGGTCTCACTGGTGTTGGTAGATCGGGGTTTTGGAAAGCTGTCCACAGTATACTCTATTCCTCCAACTTGACCTCTGGCAGCCCTCCTCTTAGCAGTCCCTCAAGTAACTATGGTGAAGAGCTAATGTCATTAGCGACCCAGATCCTGCTCTCCTCTCTTCCTGGATAATTCCTTCCAGGGGAAGGAATACGAACCCCCTTTCTGCTGGAACCAGACATTGTGGCTTCCAATCTCTCCTTCCTCAAATGGCTTGTTCATTCTGTTATGGGGTGGTTGTGGAGAATAGTATGAGGACTCAAGTTCAGAGGTGAAGAAGTGTTTAATTAAGTAAAACATAAATCAAACAAACAAACAAACAAACAAACAAACAAACAAACAAACAAACAAACGAAATCCAGGTCTCAAGAACTAAAAAGAAATCCAGGAACAGGACATGGCAGGCAGAAAACTGCACACAACTAAACACACATAACATTAACAACGAACGAGCACAGTACAGCAAACACAGGAAGACTAAATAGGCAGGCAAACAAAGGAGGGTAATAAGGATAACAGGTGGGACAAATAAACCAATAATCAGATAACAAGGGGGAGGGATCAGACAATGACAAGAGCACATGGCTCAAAATAACAAAACACCCATGGGCATCAGAAGACAGGACAGACATGTGACAGTTAGGCTGAGTAATTGATGGGTAAACTATCCCTTTAAGTTGTCTAAATAAATAACTTGCCTAAATATATGACCTTTGGTGAGTGGTGACAGCACCAAAATACTTATTTTTTTATTACAGTTCAGTACCAGGTTCAAATGTTCCCTTATTCATAATTTCAGATTTTTATTTTTATTTTTTTTATTTGTAGTTTCTACCTCATATTTAGAAAGACTTTTCTCCCTTTCTTGGAAATCAAAAGTCTGTTGCAGACAGACCTGTGTTCCTCAACATTCGGCTCTCTTTCGCATTAAAAAAAAAACTAAAACTAAAGGGGCCCTCACTATTCTCTCAGAGACAGATCCCTGCTGAGGTGTTGCTGGCACCCCACTTCTCCTTTTTAGCTCCATGGCTGACTGAACCAGAGGCATTGAGAGATTGAGGAGTGCAATGCAGTGCTCAGAAAGCTTCTGAATACTGATTTTGAGTCAGACACATTGAGTGAATTTAGATACCAAAAGAGGAGCTGTCGGACCTGCGTGGCCCAGAGGTCAATCACATGATTAACGGTGATGACATCATCCCCTGGGGCTGCCCACTCTATTGTTGCAGGATTGGACACTGTGAAACGTGCAGACCCGACTCCATTATGTAATCCCAGGGGCTGAGAATTGCGCCTCTAAAATCAGCCAAAACTGATGGGAAACTTTTTTTTTTTTTTTGTGAATTAACAAACTTTAAATATCCGTCAAGTTCCTCATAAACCCATCTTCTAAACCATGTTTTTGCCTATAATAATGATTTATATTTTAGAGTGGTCTGGATAGATTTCACGACAAAAACTGCATATTTCCATCAATCGATAATGCATGTTTACGTCATATCCGCAGATAAAGAATTAAGAAATTGGAATTCATCCAGCATTTCACATTCTCAAGGCAATCCAGCAGAGAATTTTCAGATGCATTATTTCCCGCTTTAACGAGAAAATACAACTTCATATCATTGGCATAACAGGGATATGAAATGCCATGCTTACATAGAGCAAAATAGCAAAGCAAAGGGAGAAAAGCGGCCCTAGAATAGAGCTCTGAGTTACCCCATAAGTTATAGGAGTAGAAGAAGAATTATGATGCCCAACCTTTACTGTGAATGTTCTGCCCTTCAGGTATGAGCAGAACCAACATAAGGCAACTTTATTTAGTTTGACATGCCACTCAAGGGGCTTCAGCAGAATGACATGATCCAACATGTCAAAAGCTGTGCTTAAGTTTAACAAGACAAGGCTGACACAGTTCCCATGGTCAGCTTTTAATAAAATGTCATATAGAATGCTGATTAGAGCAGTGCTATGGTCAGTTCTGAAACATTATTGAAACTTATCCAGGATATTTATTCTCATAGAATTAGAACAATTATTTAAACTTTATAGGTATACAGTAATAGTTATCGTCATTGGGATGAACGGTCCTTGAAAGTGTAAAGTTATTTACGAACTCCAGTTCATGTGTCTTCTAATGTTTCTATGACTTTTAAAGTTTCAGAATGGTGAAACAGCTAAATAAATACATGCATTTAAGCTTGCTAGACTACATAATCTTACCCTCTGAAAATAAGGTACCATTATATGAGTGAAAATATATAATTTTGGTCTCAGTGGAAATGTTCACAATTTGGGGCTCTGTATGATCTGTTTTTTTTAACATGTTCATTCTCTCCTCACAATGCAAGTCAAGTTGCTTTCCCAGTGCCTTGGATTTTAAGAGGGCAGTCTAGAAATTGTTTTTACATACTGTAACTGCGTGGCTGTTGGTCAGCTCGGATTCTGTATTTCCCTCCTCTTATTCCTCTGTTGTTTACTGACCCCGTAGAACTATTTGGGTTAAGAACTGCTCTGTGCTATATTGGTAGTTGCCACTTAGAATAAACTAAGAAGGAGATAGCTTTTTTTTACCTTGAAGAAACATTTGATGTAACATTTTTGTTTTGGTTTAATTTCAGACTCCTTTCTCATCTATCTGAGGTGGATGTGATATCCAAGAGAGACATTACAGAACTGAATCATGGCTGTGGCCGGATGTCCGGATTATTTTCTACACCATCCAAATTACCAGGTAAATGATTGTTTGTGCTTTTCTTATTACTTTATTTACCTAGGCTCTACATTATTCTTATTATTGTAACATTTTCTTTTTTTTCCAACACACTAGATAATCTGCCTTAGCCTTTAAACATAAACTGGAAAATGCAGCCAGATTACAGCTATACTAAAATGTTCATGTAGTATCAGGCAGTCCTTTACTACCCGTTTTGGTATTTACTTATTTAGTAGTAACTACACTAAAAATACTAGTCAAACCTATATGCTAACACTGGCCAAATATCTCTGATGTAATGTTGTAAGTGTAGTATTATTTCCTAAGAAGAAGATTATCAGTGGACTGTTTGGGGCATTTTGTTCAAAGCTGCCCTTTTCTGCCTTGGGATATCTCCAAGCATGAGTTTAAATACATGCATAACCTATATGTCAAGAAAGTGAATATAGTATTGCGAATATAGTCACAGCTTTTTGTAGAGGTTGTATTTATGTATTTATCTATTTATTTATTTGTTTCCATCCTTCTTCTGTAAGCTATAGTCTGATAAGGGCTGATAGTCCTTATCATATGTGTGCTGTACAGTGATATATACAGTAGTTCGATGAACAGGTGTTTTACACCATAGCTGTTGATATATCCTTCATTTTATCATGCCTTGAATACTCTATTGATGATCAGCAGAAAACCAAAAATATTCTGTAAATACTAATAGCTGACTTGATTAAGGACATTTTGTATAGTTTCTGAGAGCTTGTGAGAGGAGGATAAAGTGGAGGGTGTTCTGTGTATTTTGAATGTATCTGTCATGAGCAGTAGTCTGAGCATGAATGAAAATGGAGTTGCAGTGAATGGCCATTGCATCAGTATGTATTCCTTTTGGCTGAGCGCATTTCATTCACATGGTTTAACCTGACGTAAAAGCATCTAAATTCTACTTTCATTCAGTGAAGTAGCTGGCCAGTTTTGAAGGGCTTTCATCAGTTGGCATTGCTTAAAGTGCATCCACATGCCATAGTTCAAAACCAACTGGGAAATATCAATCAGGCAAATCACCCCTTGGAGATCTGGCATTAGTGCAGCTTGATTATAAGATCTTCTGGGTGATACACACTGTCTTGCAAAATACCCAGACACTCTGATGTGAAATTAACTTGTCCTTTAAATTATGTCAAAGAATGTAGATTTCCCTTGGTCATGTTCAACAGCCTAAGTGGTTCGCTGGCTCATTCAGACTATCAGACTCGGCCTTGCGATTCAGTTTTACAGACCTTACTTTATTGTTTTATTGTAAGAAAGGCAGTGGGTTACAACTGCCTGAAGCAGACCCTTCACAAGCTACCATTCAAGATATTATTGCAGAGACTCATTTTCAAATGCATTTGACCCTAATATTGGTTTGCAGCGATCAACCTTCAGGAGGAGTACTTTCATATCTTGATTATCCTTCTACACAGACCCGTTTCAACGTTTTGCGTTCAAGGGGTGAGCATATCAGTACAAGGCCATTCCCTTTGGGCTATCCCTGTTGCCTCGCATCTTCAAGAAAGTTGTGAAGGTGACCCTTGTCCCTCTGAGGGAGCACAGCGTTTGCATCCTCAACTACCTCGGCGACTGGCTCATTCTGGCCCACCCACAAGAGCAGTTGTGCTAACACAGGCAGTATTTGCTCAGGCACCTCAGCCATTTGGGGCTTCAGGTCAACTATGAAAAGTGCAAGCGAGTGCAGTATGGAGTTGGACCTAGTCAACTTTACAGTACATCTCATGAACGAATGTGCTCAGTCAATTCAGAGGCACGGCAGTGGTTTCATTGAAACTGTTTCAGAGGCTCCTGGGGTATATGGCATATGCTAACCAGACTTTGTTCCCAGAACTGATGCTCCTTTGTGACAGGCCCTCCCTGGCAGATTCCTCTGAGGAAGGACCTGCTTTCTCAGAGACGACGCACCCTTTGGCACCCGTGTCCAAACCTATGGAAACTCCTTGTATGGACTTGACCCTCTCTGCATTAAAGCCCTGTCCTTTCTCTGCTTCAGCAGGTGTGGGTGGACTAGGTGAACATTGAATGTGACTGACTGATAGGGAACAACTTGGAAGGAGGTGGGAACAGAGACGTTATGTCTCATCTCCACACAATTGCTGTCCCTCCGCTGAACAGCCGGGACACACCGACTCCTCAGTTCAAAACTTAACTGAATGAGTCCTTACCTAGGAGGTTTGCAAAAAAAATCACCTTCAGGGAATGGGGGTTGTATTAGTGACCTAGATTTTTTATTTGATAAACTACTTTCATGTTTCATGGGTAAATTGAACAGGGAGGATGCAAGAGAGGAGCCAGGGAGGAGAAAACAGTAGGAGGAGCCAGGGAGTGACCCTAAACAGAGCTAGCAGGCTGAAGGCCCATGGGAGGAGACTTCATGTAGAGGCCAAGTGAAACTAGGGGGACAAATGACAGAGATGGAGCCGAAGAGCGAGGGCAACCCTGGAGGTCCTGGAGACCAAGGTGGATGAGTGGCTGAGGTAAAGCCAGGGTGCCGGAGGACTTAGGCACAGCCTGTGCGACTTGGGTGGATGCCCGTGGCACAGGCTAAGGTCCAGAAGTCTGTGGCAAAGGCAGAGTGAAGATTAACCAAGGGATGGATGAGGAAGCCTCGAGAAGCCGGAAGGACATTGGTCCCAGGCGGAGCCAACTGGTAAAAAGTGGAGTGATAGGCTTGGAGGTTCGAAGATGAGCCAGAGGGTTAACAGACCAGGCAGACCAGAGGCCAAAGGCAGACCAGAGCTACAGAGAGGAGTCAGCAAAAGAATCAGTGGCTTTCCTGCTGGTGAAATGAACTGCCTAACTCAGGGGTCGGGAACCTTTTTACCAAGAAGAGCCAAACAAACAAAACAAAATTGCGAAATTTTTCAAAAGAGCCAGAGCAAAGTTTACACTCGTGTATAAGAAAAATTTGCAACAGTAATATATAATAACAACAGTAGTATGTACGACACTGGTAGCAGTTCTGGTAGTTATATAACTACATATAACTACCGCTATATAACTACCGCTTTCGCAAGGCACATAACATACGCTCCTGCATGACAGAGAGGGAGAGCGACACGATATGTAGGCTATGTAATGCGCGCAGTATGTTAACTTATGCGCACAGTATGTTCTATCTTGCTCTAGATTCCGAGAGATTTCAACTAATTTCCAGGAGCGCCATTTACATGGTTTTGAATAAAATTTACTTTTATTTGTCTCAAACCTCCGTTACTGTACATACTGACTTCACCGTGTGCTACAATTTATATATACTTTTACATTCATTTTCAGAAATCAGCTGCTTAAATGAAAATTGCTGATGTTATCGGATTTTCAGATGATATTCACAACTCATTAGCCGCATTTCCACTGCCGGGCTAGGGCCGGGCCAGAGCTAACAGCGAGCCGAGCCGAGCTAGTGGCCTCGGGCCTCAAGCACCGGGCTTGCGTTTCCACTGCCAGGCCACACGCCCTTCTGGATCAAACGTCATACAACCCAACCCATTTCAGCGGGTATTATGAATTCATTTATTTTTTAAATTAGGAAGATAGCATGTATATTAATTCACCTGCCGTGGCTGCAATAGTGTCCCGATTGTCTCGCGAGTTGCCACTAACAGAGGGACGGTGAGGGACGGTTACTTCACATGGCGTCAAATTGACGTCGTACCCTTTCTTCTGCCCAAATGCTCAGAAGAGCTTTGGTATCCTCGACAGAGCAGTACAGACGATTCTCCATTTCAAGCAGCCATTTTTGTGCGCGATGTAAAAAGTAGGGCTGCGGCTGCACATTTTCAAGTTTTTAATTAACCGTTAACCGAGGCCCTTATCTGTTAATACTCGGTTAACCATAGAGTGCGCGCCGCAAACCTCGAGATACAGAGTTAATTTTTAACACCTTTAATAACTGGTTGGACCCCATTTGAAACGAAATTAATTTATGGAAATAAAACACCGTAAGTACGGAGCAGTTAAAGCCGCATTTCCATCACCCTTCAAACTGAAATTGTCAATTGAATATAAGCACATTGACACGTCCATTTAGCAAAAAACCCGTGTCCGCAAATAACAATAATAATAATAATAATCATTATTGTAACATTTTATTAGGCTGCATATGCAGAAGACGCCTTTATCCAAAAAAGGAACAAAGCACAAATAAACACAATATTTAGTGTGTGTGGAGCGCGCACTGATGGCTGCGAGATGCCCATGTGAACACTTGCAGTTTCATCGCAGTTCTTTCAGTGGAAACAACTTAAAATACTCTTTCATTTCTGGTCATACAGAAAATAATAATTCATTATTCGCAAATACAATTATTTGCGTAAACTCACAAGAAAACGTTGTGCTTTAAAAATCAGGCACGCTTTATGATCTCCGTGAACTGAAGCGTGAGAACTGAAACAGCCACCGCATTCGAATTTGTTCGTTTTAAATTGGACATTAAAAGCTTTAGTCTACAGGGGTTATATCCTTTGTAGATTAAAGCTTTAAATGTCCAATTTAAAACGAACAAATTCGAATCAAAAGCCAATATCTTCTGACTGTAATTATGTAGCTATTAATTTCTCTCTAAATGTGCATCCAGAGATGGAGATATGTTTTTAGCCGAAAATGATTTAGAAAACAATAATTTATTAATAAACAATTAATGCCTCGTTAGTTTATATTATTTCATTATCAGACACATTTATTATAGCCTATAAATCACCTATAAATCCCCTTTCTGTAGGCTGTGGTTACAGCTCTTCTCATTCAGCACAGCGGGGAAAATATCATTTCCTGGTTCTAATTTGGCCTCAGAAAACCAGTAAAATATATATTTTTTTCATATTAATTTGTCAAATATTTTAAATGTTTAAAGGGGCAAAAAAACAAACAAACAAACAAACAAACAAATCTCTGAAAATCCGTCGATATGTAGCCTATATATGAAGAGTTCAGATGCAAAAGCCTCTAAGTGCCATTTGAAATTTTCTTCTAAAATGATCATTTTTATCA
>JAOTRC010000008.1:22100314-22119739 GCA_027497675.1 Cyprinella lutrensis | reverse complement strand
TTAGTGCATAATACTTAATTCATTTCTAATAATTTAAATAATGAATCCTCCTTTCTTTAGTCATTTTTCTGCAGAGTACATATAATTTTAAAGACACACGCACACACACACACAGGTTTACACTTCCTGTTGTGAGGAAAAAGGAAGTAGCGACAGAACTATTCTCCTGTAATGCGACATACATGCAATGTGATTGTTCTACATGTGGGCATTGCACTCAAAATGTGGGCATTGCACTCAAAGGTGAATGCAGATGAGTGAGAGCTTTCAGGGTTACGTTTTAAGTAGAGATGCACCAATTGATCGGCTGGTGACCGGAATCGGCCGATTTTCACGTGATCGGCCATGATCGGCGACCGGCCGGTCAGTCTGACTCTGACATAATCCAATTTTATGCCGGTCAAATGCACTCGGGCGCTGTGTGATTAACATCGCACAAAACACCAGCATCACACGTGCACATGTAGTAAACCTCGTGAATTATGACCGTTTCAAACCGGGAGTCGGAGTGGCGCAAGAGGAGCAGTGAAGCGCCTGTTTCGGCACCGAGTCTATTTTTGCTGCTCTCAATTAAAGTGAAAACACACTTTTGATAGACAAAATAAATATGATTTCATCCAAAAAGTGCCAAAAATGCACAGAATTTGCATATCTGGTGTATTTTAACAAGAACTTAAGTAGGCTAGGTTATATCAGAAGAGAAAATAAGGACTCAAAAATATTTATAGAAAATGTATGCATTTAAACTTGTGTTTATTATTTCCCAATCGTTTCACTGCATATGCTCCACTTGTCCTGTTTAGCCTGGCTGAACATGTGTCAGATGAGAGAAGATCTGTTGAGAAGATCTGAGAAGATGCGAGTGAATTTCCCACACCAGGAGTAATTTCTATAGTTCTGTTTCATAGCGACTATCTGTTCAAAAAATGTTCTATTAAAGAGAAGATAGAAAATAATATTTGTGTGTGCTGTAAAGTGGTTTGAAAAAATGAAATTGGGATCGGCCTAATAAACTGTAAACGGTACATCACATCTGTAGTTTTATGCGGGTTGGTAATGTCCAATCGTCCAATCGGGCAGGACGTGTCCAATCACTTAGGCCATGTCCACACTAATACGTTTTCGTTTTGGCCTTCAGTCCACACTGAGACGCCGTTTAAAGTCACCAAAAACGTATCGTTTGGAAAACGCTCTCCAAAGTGAATAAATTTGAAAACGCCGTTTTCGCGTTGTACTGTAGTGTGGACAGTGAAACCGGAGGTATTTCAAAACGATGATGTAAATTTTGTCATGTGATCCATGTAGAACCAATAGAACCAGTGATGGTGAAATATTTTGCTAAATAAAATGATCCTTTTATTATTGATTTCCCCCTCTGTAACGTCTCAGTGAGCTTTTGTGAAGTTTCACGCATGCGCAGTAAAGTGAATTTAGACGTTTCTCATCCACACTGAAACGTCAGAAAACGCCTGAAAACGCTAGTGTGGACGGAGAGCGTTTTTAAACGAAAACCCCGTTTTCAAATGTATCCGGATTAATGTGGATGTAGCCTTAGAATGAAGTCGTTTACACCGTATGGTCCAGGTACAGGCCCAGCAAGAAAAATCAAAGCATCAGATACACTGTATTATAATTAGAACTGACCAGGTGGTGCAGTGGAGTCACCGTAACCCTTCATATCAAGAGCCAGAACCCTGAAACCAGCATCGGCCAAAGCCGGAATCTGATGAGAAACAAAGAAAAAAATATATACACTTAACAATAAAGTCCCATTAGTACATTATAACCCATTATTGAACTAAAATAAACTAATATTGAGAAAAAGTAATAATGAGCACTAACGTGCCAAAACATAACGTGGTTTAAAAAGGTTTCATAACTGAGGAACTTTACACAGTCATTAAACTGAAGTAACTTCATCTGAACAATGACACTGTCTTTTTGAGCCTGTGGGTTACGACCTCTGATCTTTGACCATTAAGCAATGTCAGTTGCACAACAATAAGCCGTTTTATGTTGCATCTGCTGCAAATGTTGATGTTCCTCACCTGATACCTCCAGGAAAACCAACTCTCAGGGAAGCCGTGGCACAGGAGAACAGGCGGTCCGTCTCCCATGTCCACATAGTGGATCTTCACACCAGGCTGAAAAACAGAAGAACACCATTTTTTCATTTCCCCTTCTGTCAAACAGCACACTATGTGTGTCAGCAAACTTTTGGCATGATTATGACAAAAAATAAACATTATAAATTACCTTAATATTCAGATATCCATGAGAGACATTTTCAGGATTACAAAAGGGTGGCTGGAGCTCACTGGGGACCTGTTGGGCAGAACATATCGCACATGTGTAGTAAACATAAATAGAGAGGTTATCAATAAGATTGCTTTAAACAAACACAACAAACAGAGGTGAATTTCTCACCTCTATTCCTGTAAGCTTCTGGATTTCCTTAAGAGCCTCAGTGATGTCCTTGACTTGAACTGATGTTATTCCCAAACCTTCAGCTGCCTTGATGCTTTCTTCATCCACATCCAGCCAGACTGCCTTAAACAAGTGAATTAAAATAATATTTGATTACATCCTTAACTTGCAGGCTTTAAATCTGCTGACAATTTTCAACTGCAGACCTTCTGAATTAATTTACTGCACCTACTTCTTCAGGTTTGACAGCAAGTTTCTCAAGGGCATTGTTAAAGATGTCTGGCTCGGGGATTCTGACACCAGCATGGCAGGATCGCAAAACCAGGTCAAAGCGGCTTTCCAAAACGGAGAGAATCCTAGCGATGGCATCTCTCTGAGGGGTGTCGTCCACCCAGACATTGGCCAGGACGCATGTAGCAATGCCTTAAAAGAAGAGGCGGACAAGAATGAAGTATTTTTACTCTGCTTAAGTACATTTTTCAAGTGTCTGTACTTTATCAGAATGTTATTTCAAAGAAATTATGCTTTGGAATGTTGTGAAGTAAAAGTTTTCCAAAGAAAAACACTGATAAAGTCCAGATACTTGAAAAAAGTTACTTTAAGCAGAGTAAAAATATTTCACTTTAAAAGGATAGTTTACCCAAAAATGAATCATCATTTACTTATCATCATGTTGTTTCAAACCTGTATGAGTGTCTTGTGAAGAATGTTGGTATCAGAAAGTTGACGTTAGCCACTGACTTCCACAGTTTTTTTTTTCCTACTATTGAAGTCAATGGCTAGCATAAACTGTTTGATTACCAACATTATTTATATTATCTTCTCTTGTGTTCAACAAAAGAAAGAAACTCATACAAGTTACAACATGAGGGTGAGGAAATGATGACTGAGCATCTATTTAAGAGATAAATCAACAAATCCTGAAAAAAGGCATGTATTTAGAACTTCATTTCTCACTCTCAATGCAAAAGCAACATACCATGGCGACGAAGGATGGCAACGGCATCAAGAACCGGCTTGTTGAATTCTATCTGATTAATGACACTGAAAAGCTTTTGAGCTGAGAATTGATCAGGTAAAGACAGACCCTGATCGGCCGCTACCTTTTTACAGTCAGCTTCAAACTCAGAAATCATCTGCAGGAGGTAAACAGAAATCAATGACACACATGAGCAAATATTTATGTGGAACTGAAGCAGACTGGATACATGTTATATCAAGCCACTGAAGCCAGACACACAAATTAATTTTCTGCTGTAGTAAAACATACTGAATAGCACACTGACTAAAATAATAAATCATACTTAACATGAATGAAAGAAAATGACCTGAGTTAGGGTGATTTTCCCTTTCTCTGAGCGATACAAGGCATTCTCACTGCCAAGTTTTGCAATCACATTCTTTATGAAACCCCTGGAGAGAAAAAAAAAAACATAGGTTTAAACCAGTTATTTTAATGGTTATAGGCTATTGGTAAAATATGTTCTTAAATCAAAAAGTTGTTAAAAATATATAACAACGTAAAGTGTTTTTATATAATTTAAAGAAATAAACAAACAAACACAGTCACATACTTTGAAACGCCAGTGGTTTCCTCAAACTTCTCAAAAGTCTGAGCAAGATGAGGGGTCACAACACCACCCCACAAACTAAACAACACTGCCTTCTTCATTGGAAACTAGTTGTATTTCCTTTTATTCAAAACTAACAAGCCTCTGCGGAAAAAAAAATGAACACAGAGGAGAGAACATTATACAACTTTGTTTCTGCCAGGACAAAAACACAGAATTCGCAGGACAAAGTCCTTTGCTCTCTGGAGGCGAAAAGTAAATGTCGGTTCAGTAAAGTCCTACATTTACCTGATAGATTCTGGTAGATTCTGGAAGAAACTCGGTGCAGGTGACAACTTCTTCATCAACTAACGTTACTGATGTGACTGAGGATAGGCACTGCCGCGCCCGCGATTCATAAACGGACTCCGGGCATTTATTTAAATACGTCAGTTCTACTACTATAGCGAAGGCACTACTAATTGAATATTAATCACGTAACTGACGCTCACCAAATACGCGTACCTGATTGGCTGAAAGTCAGTGGTTCGCAAAAGGCACGATGATCATCATTGGGCGAATCATTAAAATTAATTAGATTAACGTTAGGTCCCGTTCGCTCCAGAAAGGTTATCTTATCAAACAGCGTCAATAGGACCTATTAATTTTTATAAGCTATGCCTTGACTAAAGTCTTTAATATAGTAGTTGAAAGGGATCAAATCAAATGTCAAAACAAAATTGTAGTAATCACAA
This sequence comes from Cyprinella lutrensis, assembly GCA_027497675.1. NCBI lineage: Eukaryota > Metazoa > Chordata > Actinopteri > Cypriniformes > Leuciscidae > Cyprinella > Cyprinella lutrensis. The sequence continues at coordinate 22,115,007 of JAOTRC010000008.1, read as the reverse complement.
ACTTTGTCAAATGTTGGTAATACCGACTTTATTAAACAATTACTCGTGATTTTAAGGTGCCAGTATTACAGTGTAGGCTTTAAGTAGTAGAGTAATAATAATTTGATCTAACTATAGGGAGGACGATAAGGGGTTGGTTTTAGAGACAGTTGCTTATGTATATAAATACATAATTCATTATTATGTAACATAACAAAGACAATATAAAATAAAGTGTTACAAATGAAATAGATTAAAAATAACAAGATAACAAGTAACAATTTGCGTTATCAAGAAGCAAAAAAAAAAAAAACTAGTGTAGCTATAAAGTAAACGGAAGCTGATGAGACAAGCCAGTCGACAAGGTGAATATTTTACGCGTAATTCTCTAAACCTAAAACGAATTGTCTCAAGTTTGCTTAATCGTTGTATTATTTGATAGAGTGATGATTGAGGACTTTGCACGTGCAATTCACCTTCTTTACCCCGTCCATGGGAGCCGTTCAGCGTCATCACTGGCTTACCACAGTCCGTCAGTGCGTTCAGCGCACGAGCAAAACTGCGGGATCCTTCATCACATCCAGCAGTCTTCACACATCTCTAGCGGACTTCTGACTGTAGATATGGAGCAAAATCATTTTCAGATAGTTCTGAAGAATTTGTGGCTGATCTTTCTTATTGTGGAACACGTTAAACCTGGTAAGTGCAGTTCTTTTGGTTACTGCTAAAAAATTATATATAGGCTATATATATATATATATATATATATATATATGGAAATCGAACTAATTAGGCTAGTTCATGTGGCCTTTTTTTAAAAAAAATGTATATAAAACAATAAAAGTATATAGGCTGAAGTATTGAGTGTTAGTATCTGAACCTGAATTCACCAAGTGCAACATGTACCTGGATCAACATCTTTGTTGATCCTGGAACATCATTCCAATCAACCAATCAGATTTGAGGGACACGTTTACAGTTTATGTGAAGTTTAGGCTTACTAACGGGGTTATGTGATTCTTCTGTTATTCACCTGTCATTTACCTCTGATTTTAGGGTCATTTGTTGTGAATAGGGTTAGGATTTCCCAACAGGAATGTTGTTCCAGGAACATGTCTTTGGCAATCTGTATGAGGGTTTTGAAATGCATATTAATAACATTAATTATTTTCCTTTTAAATTGTACAACTGTCAACATACATATAAAGCCAAGACACCCCATGTGAAAAGGGTAATAAAAAATTAATTAATAAATATCACCATAGTTCTCATAGTTATGATTAATTTTACTCTAAGCATTGCAAAACAAAAATTGCATTACAAGTTTTCTGTAATGTTATGTTAAAATATTTAATTGAGGTGTTCTCTAATTAAATATGCGCTAATTCCAGACATTTCACGAATTAAAATCTGAACATTGGATGAAGCCAGGTTCAAAATCATTTTTTGTGACATTATTATGGAGTCAAAATACTGCCAATAGACAAATTTTTTTAGGTACTGAATGCCTGTAAAAACCTTCATAAAATAAATCAAAATTAACGTTTGGTGTCTAAAGCTGCTGAGGTGGAGATTATCTGGCTCATCTGGCTTCAGACGCGAACAGATAAAGATAAAATGGTCTAAAAGATATGCTTAAAAGTGTATTTTTGATGTTTTCTTTCAACCAGTCCGGAAAAAAAAACACTTTAAGACAAGCCAATAAGCACAAAATCTCAAAATTTGACATGCAGGTGCATGAAAAAACAGTTTTTGTAGTGTCTCGATTCAATTCCATATGTAGTCCTTTGGAAATATGTTTAAACAAGCTAAAAACTACTTGTACTTAAGCATATCAGTGGGAATAGAAATTCAAAAATTATTATTATAAGAGGCGTTTTGATTGGATTCTCTATTTCTTTCTTGTTTACCTTGTGGTATTTACTATTCAATACAATGTGTTTGCATTGCATTGTTTCCTCTCCTTGTGTGACTTCACTCTTCTTTCCATTTAGATTCTAATAAGAAGTTTCCACCCTCTGTACTAAGAAAAACACACACATCACAAATCAGTGGACGGCTGGATTAATTAGAGCTGACTGCAGTGATTAAGGAACAAATAGTAATTACAGTGAGGAGGCGGCTTTGCTCAGCCTGTCTTTTCTTTTACCCAGCCATAACTTCAACCTATTCAGTGTCGCTCATCCTCCACAGTACCTTTCCAAAACCTTCCCAGACACTTTGTAATCAATTACAGTGCTGAATTAATCAGTTATCACTAATAAAATAAATTGCATGATCAAGATCTGTCTCTTTGTCTGTGTATATGTATTGCAGCACTATCAGATGGTTGGATCCATGCGCATGCAGAAGACAAACTCTTTAAAAAACTCTTCATCGGTTACAATAAGTGGTCCAGACCCGTGCGGAACATCAGTGATGTTGTCATCGTCAAGTTTGGCCTCTCCATTGCCCAGCTTATTGATGTGGTAAGTTGATATTTTGCATGTTTTCTATGCTTGATGCTGGTGAGTGGCAAATTCAAAGCATCAGTGCACTAAGACCATCTTACAAAAGTCATTAAATTTAGTAACGTTAAGAAGAGCTTTACATATGAAGAGATCAGATGCAAAATTTGAAATTTTCTTCTAAAATGATCATTTTTATCAAGCTTATATATTCAAGTTCACTTGAATGACAATTAATAGGTAATCTTCATTGCAATTTAAGTGAACTTACTGATTTTAAATTTACAAGCTTGATAAAAATGATCATTCTAGAAGAAAATTTCAAATGACACTTAGAGGCTTTTGCATCTGAACTCTTCATATGTATATGAAAAAAAAAAAATCAAAAACAGTGTGTGATGAACAAAGTGATGATGTGTGCGGCACCCGTTAACACATAAACACATTTACATAAGGAAACAAAACAATCCTGTTCTGGTTCTGGGACATTGTACATAGCATTCGGAAGCCATAAAAGTACTGACGCTCTACAGCCACATCACAGCCAGATTCTGGGCTTTGTGGTCTATCTCTAAATACGAGAGTGCCACAGGACATTCTGTTCTCAGCTCGTGCTGTGAAAGCTCCAATCAGAGCTGAAAGAGATATCCCACAATCCTTCATCCTACTGCGCTCAAACCGAGCTTTTTGTTTTTTGTACGCCATCCAAGAGTTCAAAGTGTTACCCTCTGGTGAGACAGCAGAGAAGGCTCTGTTATGGAAAGGAATGAGTATTTGAATTCACTGCCACCTGTAGTTTACACATGGAGAACGTGGCTACCAGCTGCCAGTTGCTTTAGATCTTGTTCTGTGAATACAATGGCACAGTTTCAGCTGAGCACATGACAGGGGCGCGTCTGAACGATGCTGTTTTTCTCATAGCCTGTAAACACGCCCGTGACCCTCCCCAATTATAGCAGGGGGGCATCTGAGGACAAGGAGAGGGCCTCCTCTCGTCTCTTTCATCACATATTGGGCAATTGCATCATGGACGTTCCCTTTGCTGAAAGAGTACGGGATAATTTTTATGGATAGATATACATGTGAGACCGCAATGACACGCCTGACATGGATACAGCTAATCAGATCTATCAGCTAATCTGATATTGTATGTGCACTATTTATTCAGTATTTTGTCTTATTTTGCAGTAAACAAATTTCTTTATTTAAAATTGTGTATTTAAGCTATAAATAACAGCTAATTGTTCTTTGTTTTAATGATATTTATATATTTTACTGGCGGAAAAAGGACCAAAATGCTGATTAACAAACGGTTTTTCAATGCACAATGAGATTCATAGACAACATTTTGGAGGGATTGAGTTGTTTCCAAGAATGTTCTGTCAAACTTACAAAACTAAGCTGATGAATTCCTTTATGGACAACAACAATAGCTCCAAAGTGTGTGCTTGTGTGTGTGTATGTGAGGGAGTGATGTGATGTCAACAAATGCTTTTAGTATGACCACTTTTGGCTTCTCTCTCTGCAGGATAATGTAGAACGAGCTGCCAATCACAGACAGGCAGATCTGATTGGACCAAGTTTTCAGCAGTCAACCAATCAGAATTCAGCTAGATATCAAGGTCAGTAAATTTGCATGTGCACTTCATAAAGTTCTTAAAATAAGATTCCCTGGCTAAAATATTTGTAATGATAGTTAAAAAAAAATGTGGTTCTGGTGTTTTTTTTCTTTGTTCTTAATATCCAAAACAGAAGTGAAGAGTTTTTAATAGATTTGCGGAATTGCTCATGGTTTAATAACAAGTTTGTTTGTGTGTACATACTTGATTATGGGCGGGGGCCGTCTGTCTCACACACTTGGACTTGAGTTGGGGCTGTCTGTCGTAGATGCCTTTTATGGTTGGAGACTTGCTCATTAAGTTCAAACTGGGATCTATATTCAGGCCTCTTCCGCTGTAAACACCCCTACAGTTCAAAGGCTTGATTTGTAAAGACACAGGGTGCCACTCATTAAGCCGCCAACCTAATTGTGCCATACAAAAATACAGAGGCATGATATTTGGAGCATGAGATTTAAGCACAATATCGCCTCAGCATGGGAGGTAGAGCCTGAAGTTTTTTTTTTTCTTCCTGAAAGTCTGATGCTGTCATTGAAGTAAATGGAGCAGAAATTCTCATTTAGGACTTCTCAGAGTAGGCTACGCCGTGAATCCTCACAGCTGTGACTACGCTAAACTCTTGGTTGTAATAATTTAATACCCCTTAATATTTCATTTGTTCAGTGGTCTTTGTCGAACACAGTTGCTTTATTTTCTGTCGGTTTCTGGATTTTTAAACATGGTTCTGTAAACATTTCTTCAGACTATTATCCGAGCACTATTATCACGTCAAAATGGATGAATTAATGAAAAAACAAAATAGCAATGCCTGTTCCCATGCCTGTTCTTTGACCCTGGCATTTTCAAACTCCATTGAAAACAACAAACCGTGACAACAAAGGTCTTATTTTGGGATGCTGGAATGCAGCTAAGAATAGATGTGAAGCATTTGTTTGTCAAATCTCAGATTGAGGCCAGAAATATATTAAATATTTGTTGTTATAATATTTTGATTGTGGCAATGGTTTTCAGGTCGGTATAATCTCTACTGTCAGATCATGTTTATCACTAATAATTCACTAGGAAAAGATGTATTTCACGGCAAATCATTGCCTTGTATCATACCTTTTGGATATTTATTTGTACTTTCTGCTGTGATATGGAATTAAATAATATATCCATATGAATTTGACTGGTACTTACCTTGGTCGGACAGAAAATCTGACCATAGGGATTACTGTGATTGATCATTATATATATTGAGCAGACAACTCCATCATGGCACGGGCAGCTCTTCCCAGAATAAGCTGCGATATGCAGAAGAGTTCATGCTTCATGCCACTGATCAAAAATCTGAATTTGTGTGACTACACAAGAAGTGACTGTCCTGTCCTGCTTTAAAAGCTAAATGAAAAAAAAAAAATGTAAAAAAAACATTACACTTAAGACTTAAAACTATATTAATATAGGTTTAATATATAAAACCTACTTTAATTATATAAAACATGCTTAAAGGGATAGTTCACTTTGAAATTAGTTTTTGATATGTTTTAGCTTACCTCAAGGGCATCCAAGATGTAGGTGTCTTTGTTTACATATTATTTTCAATTTTGATATTTTTCGGTCAAACCGTTGTTGTCTATCAGTCAAATAATGCAGGTTTAGGGGGTCCACCTACGATTTACCTCAAAGAGGATGCACAGAGAAGTCAAAATTAAACATGATTTAATGACGCGTAAATGTAAGTACACATTGATCTTAGGCCACGAAACGTGCGGTTTGTGTGAGAAAACGAACAGTATTTATATCGTTTTTACCTCGTGTAACTACAGTCATGTCCAACTGATCTGACGGCATGGGAGCTTCGGTCTGCGCATGCGCCGGAAGTGATCACTTGTGCGTGTACGTCACTCATTGTTTGTTTACATGGAGATTTCAGAAGCTTTACCTTTCACTAAACATATTTAGATATATCGAAATTGTCTTCAATTGCGATTTCCTGTATATCTAAATATGTTTAGATCTTCACAGTAAAAGGTAAAACTTCCGAAATCTCTGTGTGAACAATGAGTGATTGTACATGCGCAAGCGATCACTTGCGGCGCATGCACAGACCGAAGCTCCCGTGCTGTCTGATCAGTTGGACATTGCTGTGATTACACAAGGTAAAAACGACATAAATACGGTTCGTTTTCTGACACAAACCACTCGTTTAATGTCTTAGGCCATCAATGTGTACGAGTCATTAAATCATGTTTAATTTTGACTTATCTGTGCATGCTCTTTGAGGTGAACCGAGGGAGGACCCCCTAAACCTGCATTATATGACTGATAGACAACAACGGTTTGACCAAAAAATAGCAAAATTGATAATACTATGGAAACAAAGACACCTACATCTTGGATCCCCTTGAGGTAAGCTAAAACATATCAAAAATTAATTTCAAAGTGAACTATCCCTTTAAACCTTAAACTCAATATTGATAAAACGTCACATTGATGCCACATCAAATCAACTTTGCAGTCAAGTTGTTAATCTATAATTACATATAAGACAAATGTTTATGTATGTACGTTTGTATATTTATCAGGTTTTCTGGAAGAAAGACTCAAAAGTACAGAGATGCTAAACTTAGCTTAAAGTAACTTAGCTTAGTGTAACTTTAACTTAGTTAAAGTAACTTTAACTTAGCTTAAAAGAACTTCCAACAAAAGATTGGGGCAAGCCATCTGGCTCTGAGCCAACTCAAAGAGGGAAAAATTAGAAGAGGTCAGACTGACATGGATCAGGGTAGAGAAACAGTCTGTACAGCGATCAGATCCAGACGGGAGACAAGAGAAGAGTCAGACAGGCAAGAAGGGTATTAGGTGGACAACAGCTTAGATTGGGTGCTAAGGTTAGTGGCGAGCAAAAATCATGGCTATAGAGTACCACAATGGAATCAGCACCAAGGGATAATCCATGGACCAGAACCAATAATGAGTACAAGAGCCAGCACTGGGATGGGCAGTCTGTTGTGCTTTGGTGGGACTAGGAACCACAGCACTAACTGGGCAGCGGACAGTGATGTAAGCGAAACATAAACTAAACCAACAGACAAGACTAATAAACTTGACAAGACTAAGATAGAGGCATGTGTGAACGTGAAAGGCACAAAACACTGACAAAAAGCAAGAAGATAGTTTAAACAGCTGTGAGACAGTAAAAAGGGGCATGGGGAGAACGCAAGACAGGTTTGACATGGGAGACATGAAAGACAGGGTAGACACAACAAAGGGAGTGGAGTAGCCGAAGTTGCCCTGCTGCCAGACTGATGACTTTTGCAATAGTGTATATGACCACAGATGTATCTGGGCCCCACCCCCCGAGGGTAGTCTGCAGTTCTTTCAATGTATTCCCTGGACTGGACCAGCACTTCCATGCTCGGATGAAAGTCTGAACCGAGAAAATGGCTGCTTCGGTTCCCTGGGAAGAGAACAGAGGAAGTTGATAACCCAGGCAACACATGAATAGTATTTGAGTAATGGGAGGCCAGGCATTGCAGCATCCACTTGAGATCTTGCACGCTCGGTTTGGCCATTGGGCTGTTGATTGAATCAGGAGGACAGATCAAATATAGCCCAAGTTCCTGTGGTCAGTCCACACAATGAAAGGAATTGCCGAAATAGAAATGCCACTCACCAGACCTCCCTTCACACTGATGATCACTGGCTTTGACCATCACAGTAAAGACAGAAATCTTTTTTGAGACTTCATTGTTTTTCCTGCATGGGCTACTGCTTGTCATGTGGTTCTGGTGTTAAAATAACGGAGGAGGTGCAGAGGGTTTGGCCCACAACCTGCTGGAGAAACCTTGGACACTGCTCTTAGCTCCATGCGGCTGTCAAGACAGACGCCAAGGTCGATCAACTGTAAACCCAGAGTACTTTATAATCATATCAGGTGTCTCACCTCACCCACCACCTGGATGATGGGACGACAGCCACAGTATAATGGAGCCAGTTCTAGATTTGAATTTACTAGCTCTGGGTTTGAAACTGGAAGGCTGGATCGGACCACTGCAAAGTTATTTAAGGTATCCCTTTGTTAAGGTCAGTGTCTCTCCTACACTGCATGGTTCTGATGGACCCTTACGCAGCAATATCAAGTGCATTGAATGCTTTAGAAGAAAGAATGGTTTTAGTGTGGTGGGCGGATGGGGCTTATAAGATTATGGAATGTGAAGTATATGAAACTCACTGATTAGATTGATGTTTCCCAAGAACAGGCCTTGATCTCCATTATTGGTTTTCCAGATTTTCCCTCTCTTTTTATGCTCTGCTGCTTGACTGCCAGGGGCATTTTTAGCTAATCTCTCGATCTACTTTTACATGCACACCACAAATCTGCTTATTGCAAGAAAGCTGTTTAAGGTGTCATCTCAAACCTGCATAACTTTCTTTTGTGGAATGGCAAAGAAGATATTTTGAAGAATGTTGGTAACCTTACAGTTCCCTTTATGTGGTGAAATTCCACAGGTGAAATGCAGTCATCTCAATAGGAATCCACACGATTGAGAATTTTATGTGAGGGACACTTGAAAAAAAATAATCTGTGTGGATTTCACATTACCTTCATGTTTATTGACCTGTAAACTCTTGCATTTGCTGCATTCACCAATATAAAGCTGCTGGATTTGGAAGTGACCTCTGAGTAAGCAGTGCTTCATGCATCGCTACACTATTGTCAACATTCCTTGCCTACAAAATTTTGCAGAAGTTTCGATAATGTGACCACTTTTATCTTGTGACCTCATGTCATTACATGGCTAACAATATATTGTGTGAAAATTGACTTAAATTCTACCATTATCCTTATACAAGATACTATAAAACTATAGCATATTAGTCATATAAACTACCTTTTTTATTGTATATATTGAAGAATCAGGATCAGCTCTGCATCTATTAACTGTACGGTATTGTTAACTAAAATAAAACTCCTATTTTCTATTCTTCTACTCCTTCTCTATATGAATCCCCCATCCTTTATATCTCCCTCCTTCCCTTCTGTCCACCCCTCCTGTGTGGTGCTTATATGAAGGCACTGTATTGTTTAGACAACTTGGGAAAGCTTTATTAGAGTGCTGTCTGTGCTATCTGTAAAAACACTTGCTCCACTGCCTCCTTTCACATGTATACATCTGTGTGGGTGTGTGTGTGTGGGTGTGTGTCTGTGTGTTTGAGGCACATATATCCCCCACAGGTCTTCTGGACTTTCCTGCCAAAGCAACTCCTTTCCCCTTTTTGCACTCCCGTCTCTTTGTTCTCTCACAATTTGCATGCTAATTGTCACCAGCTGGATGGCCTAATGAACTCAGTCATAAACATAGTGCTGTAAAACATGGTGCTTTTAAAACGTTTTCTTTAACAGTCTTTGGCATAAGTGAAACAATTTAACCACTTTTCTTGTGCAAAGAATCAGCAGCCTCAAAAGTAGATTAGCTGATGTATTTTGCCACTGTCCCACTACCAGATACACAGTGGTAAATTAGCTCATCCACACCACTGCTAAAGTGGACCCATATGAGAATCAGCGAAGCCTCAGGGTGTGTTTGGGTATCACCCTTTACTAATCCTTGGAAACTTCCATTTGTCATACACATTACTCTCAAAACCTTGGGGCAACATTTAAGACAAATATCTAATTCTGGGTACATACTACAGTACATTATTATAGCCCAATTTTTTACTTGCTGAAAGTTTTATGGTAGTAATCATGAACAAATTCCTGAAATTGGAGGCAAGTCGGTGCACGTTCACATGAGTTACAATTGCATAATGTATTTTATCAAAGAAGTGATTTGAGAGAAGAGCCGATGCATCAGCAATGCCCATCAGATTTTTGCGTTCAAAATATCTGGACCTGTTTGCAACTTAGAGAAATGCAGTGTGAAATGTGTTATCTGATTACATCGGTGACAATCTACAGCCAATGAGAGAGTAAGATAGGTGTGTAGGGATAGGTGGAGGAGTAAAAGACCTGCAACAGAATCAGCAAGCTTCTGAAAACAACCATTCTTCTTTGTATTCTTTTTTTGTTTCTTTTTCGCTGCAAATCACCGCTCAGACTACTTTTTTGCGGGCTACAAGTTTTATCAAGAAGAAATCCAGTCTCACGCGTGATCTTACATTATTTTGTGTATCACTTCTTTAGTGTGTTTGATTGTGAAACTTATGCTGGGGACACACTTAACGACTAGCTGAAACATTCTAAGACTGAACTGAGCTCGCTTACAGACTGTATCCAAAACTGGAGCAGATTTTAAACACCGACTGTTAAGCAACTGTGTCTGACCCGGCGTTTTTGGGCATGATCAGTCGAGACTTGAAAGTATCAAATTACGTTCATAATTGGCCTTACAGTTGTTTAGTGTGTCCCCAGCTTAAGTTTGTAGACCAGACAAAGTTGTCTGTGATTCTTCCCATTGAAATGTTTGGTTACGTGTGACCCACTGTTGCCAATCCATCGTTTAATGTGGAGACAACAACTAATGATACCCCAGACAGTCGTGTAATTATTTAAAAAAAAGCTATCCAACGAAAATTGTGCTGTGTGTTGCTGGTTTAAGGCTCTGGTTATATAGTACATATTAATAAACATAGCAGGTGAACAAGTGAGCAGCAGAGACTGGCATTTTCAATTAGTATTTATGTGTTTCCTCATTTTAAGTCTAATCAACTACGTTTGAAGTCCTTGTTTTGGTGTGATGAATGCTGTTGTCCAGAGCCCTATACAGATGGGACTAGTTTTCTAGTTTGTGCTACATATTTTTAACACTCGACATTCGTGATTTCATTTATATTTACTCGGAAGGGACTAATGTCTCCATGTTTATTGCAGAGGTGGTAGTGTGTGTTTTCTAGATGTGGGCGTTACAGAAGGTAATGTCCTTTGCTGTGCTTACATGCTTCATATATGCCATATATGTCTTAAGTTATTATTTATTGATATCATTTTAATTTATTATAAAAACCTTATTTAAGTAAACTTCACACTGATGACACTGACATATAGCTTGACAACTGACCTCAGATACTGAATCAGGACAAAGCATTTTTTCTCAGACCCTCTTTACTCAAACTGTATCTGACAGAAGAGTCAAAATAAAATCTCAACAACAAATACTCAAAATGCAACAATACCTCAAAATGCTACCTACTAACATCAATGCCTCAGAAAAGGGTTCTCACCCAGAACAGCCAAATTCAACACACCTGCTCAAATGAAGGAACACATAAAGATAATAAATACCAGAAAAAAATGTCTCAGGTTGCGCATGCAACCACATTCCCTGAAAAGGGGAACAAGATGCCGTGTCTTTTGTTGTTGATGCTATGGGGGATGCCATCAAGTTTAAACAAACGGCAATAATCATTGTCAGATGGCAGCCCATGAGGTCACACAAAGAGCACCCATGAGTGCAAAAGAGTGCCTGATTTGTACGCCACTGTTTTGTCTGATGGGCATATTGCAGTTTGTCCAATAACTCTCTTAAACCAGGCTCTGTACTCCAAGGAAGCCGTAAGTAGGGAATTGTATTCCCTATTTAAAGATCTCAATGTAACCAGGGGAGAGCGGATAATACCCTGATTTGCCTATAGAAGTAGAAATTCAAGGGGAGCGTATATCCTTACATCAAAACTCAACAATAGTTGGGGAGGGACTGCAGCAACCCTAAGGATGTAAGGCTTCACCATAGTTCTTCTAGAGAAGCGAGCAAACATAATCTGTCTCCAATATACTTTCCATGCCTATGAAGTTGGAGAGGGCAATAGAGCTGAATTTTGCAACTCCATCTACCCTCTCTATAGGAGAACTCTTGCAGGTGTATGCAGGCTATCTCTGCTACGGTAAATACCACTCCTTCAACCCTCACAGAACCCCCAGAGAGGTATATATCTCATGGAAGCTGCTGACTCAGATCCCAGCTCTGTAAACATCTGTTCGACCGCCTCACTGGCTCACTGAAGAGGTCAGATTGTGAGATCAAAGCATTGAAGAGAAAGATTTTCTCTTTCACCTTATCAACTATAGAATGGCCAAAGCACTGGCTTTGTGCTTTGTGGCACGAATGGCTAGATCTGTGGCTTACATGACCTTTCTTTTTTTTGGACAGCTTCAGACCATTTAATAGGTGGGCATGAAGTCCCTACAACACCTGTGTTGCAACACTCTTCTCAGTGAGGGGATACCAACCTCTAGCAGCACTGCTGTGTGGAGATTGGCAGATTTCATAGTGTGCAGGGCCCCAGAGGCCTGCCTCAGCATATGCCTTGTCATGAGCCACAAGGTGGGAAGAAGAGAAGACTTCATAACATCTGCCTCTGCCCATCTGCGACCCCTTGATCGAAGCTGCCATGCTGAACCATGAGGTGCAAACACTTGAAGAAAACCCACCAGAAAAAAAGTCAAGCGAGAGGGGAGCTCTCTCAACACGGCTCATCACAGTTGGTGCGTTCAGTTTCCTGAGCATGTTCCAGCTGAACATGCTCACTCTTCTCATGCTTACCACATTGGTAAGCGAGATACTTCAAAGAGGATGCAGTACCAGGGGAGATGTGGCTTGCAAGCAACTCTTCAATTGGGGCATCCTCACATATCAATCACACAGCCTCTCCACACAGTAATGGTTTGCCTACATGGGAGAGACTATACGAAATGAATACCTCGATTATATTGTCAGGTCAGATGTGACCACAGAGTGGCCAGAGCTAGCAGGAGAAGCCCAAAAGGGAAAAAGAAAATCCCTGCAATCGATCCTTCCCTGCTATGTCATCTGCATTGGGACCCAAACCAGAGGTGCAGACTCTCGACTCTCATCACTCCAGAGGGAATCAAGCAATAACAGAGCCTCCTACTCTGAATGCATTGCCATGAGTGCCACCAACTCCCTCGATACGTGAATGTGCTCCGTGCAAATGCTAGTTCAGCGTTTCTCAAACTCGGTCCTGTAGGGTCACTGTCCTGCCGAGTTTAGCTCCAACTCTGATCAAACACACTTATCTGTGAGTTTCTAGTGATCCTGAAGACCTTGATTAGCTTGCTCAGGTGTGTTTAATCAGGGTTTGTAGCTAAACTCTGCAGGACAGTGGCCCTCCAGGACCGAGTTTGAGAAACTCTGCGCTAGATTCTTGTCCCTCGGGAGAAAATCAAGTAAGAACAGAGCTTTTTACCACAAATGTAATGTAATGAGTGCATCCAGCTTTGTTGAGAGTTGAACACACTGCAACAGACTCCAGTCCAACTGGCTCCTGAAGACAAAAAAGCTTAAGCCCGGAACACACCAAGCCGCCGGTCGGCCGTCTGGCAGAGTTTGTGCGTCGACAAACTAAGTTTCCTCTGTGTGATATGCACGGTTCCGTGCCGTTGGCTGAAAATAGTCCTCGTCGGCTTTATTTGTTGAATCGGCGTTGGGCCATTGGGGAAAGAGAGAACTCTGATTGGCTTTTCAGCTTAGTGAAAGAGTCAGTGCACAAGAATCAAAGCAAAACAGCAAGCAAAGAAGTCAAAACGGTAAAGATAAAAGGCTGTTCTTGTGTTACGTCTTCTTACCTGAGTGTTCCTTGGCGAATATTTCAATATTAACATGAGTGAAGTGGAATAAATAAAGTGTTTAGCAGGATTGATATTCAAAAAGATAAGCACGTGCTGCTTTGTTTACATTATGTGTGTCTGCAACCGCAGCATCGGTTTTCCTTTTTGAATGACGAATATAGACTAATATATCTGCAGAAATAGACAGTTGGCTCATTATACGTAGGCACAGAACGCACATTCTACAAGACGGTCGCCTGTAGCTCTCTCGGTGTGTTCAAGTGCAGCTTTTTACCGAGAGGGGACGAGAGGCGACAACACAGTTGGCTTTCATCAGCGCTAGTTCGTTGGCGTCTTCTTGGTGTGCTCCGGGCTTTAGATGTCTAACTCAGACACCCCATATTGGACTCCACATGTGACATAATTGACTGTCATCTGCCAATGATTATTGACAATTGTTTACACATGCATCAGACACCGCTCACTCTGATCGTGTTCCCCATAGCATCAACACGAAGACGCAGCATCAAAGTTCCACTTCGAAAGGGAACCACTAGGTGGAGTACATCCAATGCTAGTCTTCAAGGACACCATAGATGGTGTTACAATAGTAAAAAGATAAATATCAAACAGAACAAACAAACAAACAAACAACAAAAAAGAACATAAATAAGTAATAAAAATGTCATTAGATTACAAAGTCTCTATGCTCACAAAGGCTGCATTAATTTGATAAAACAAATACAGAAAAAGCTGTAATATTGTGAAATGTTATTGCAATTTAAAATAACTGTTTTCTATTTTAATATATTTTAAAATTTAATTTATTATTGTGATGAAGTGCTGAATTTTTAGCAGCAATTACTTCAGTCTTCAGTCACATGATCATTCAGAAATCATTCTAATATATGCTGATTTGGTTTTCAATATTATCACAGTTGAAAACATTTGTTTGGCTTTTGCTTGGCTTTATTTTGCGTGTGGGAACCATGATTGTGGAAACCATTCCACATACCACACTCTAAAAAATGCTGGGTTGTTTTAACCCAATTTTGGGTAAAATATGGACAAACCCAGCCATTGGGTTACATT
>JAOTRC010000008.1:22053987-22072281 GCA_027497675.1 Cyprinella lutrensis | reverse complement strand
TGTATCTTTAGATATTTTTGAACAGCCATCATGGTTTATTCCCTTATTTTCCCCTGAGATGGGAGTGTTTTACTTCCTGACGTAAAAAAAAAAGTCATTTTGAAAAAAAAAGTCATGATAAAAAGTTTTCCTATATAGACAGTTTTAGTGTGATCTTAGTCTAACAAAAAGTTCTCAAGTTTAATAAACACCAAGTTACAAGAGGTAATGATGGGTTTTAAAATAACAGGTTGAAACTATCTAGCCTAATATTAGATCTGTAATTTATATATTTTTACCAAGCCCCAACTTTTACAGCTCTATAATTAAAAACAAACCAGATATATACAAATTTTACCATCTATTTGTGCCCAACTCAATTCACGTCATCCAATTAGCACCTACATTGAAAAGCGGCGGTTTAAGTAGCATCCTCATTTAGCAGACACCCATTGAAATCTGACAGATGCTTTTGCCGCATTCACTTATCTGAGCATTGCAAGGGTTGCGCTTGTCAAATGTTCTATCATCTTGCGTTTCTCTATCTTCTAGCACCCACTTCCGCTTACTGTGCAGATGTGTGCCAGAAAGCTCTCCGAGGCAGTGACTTAACACTTTGAATTGTGGGATTCATTTAAATGACTATGATTGAGATATCCCTGCCAAAAGCGGTTGAATGGCTTTCAGTAGCATGCAAGAGTCAGTGTTATCAGCTCTTTCAAGAAATCGAATGCCCCGGGTTATGTAAATCAAACACTTGATAATTATCTCAGCGCGGTTGGAAAGTAGTCCGGTAATTTCATCATTTCCCATCTCTAATGATTAGGAAAAGGGAAAGGTTGTAATTGAAAGAAGGTGATCTTTAATCTTAGCATGCAGTGCTGCATATGGTATGAGACCCTGTGGCATAAAACGTCCATCTCACTTTACTTACCAATTCTTCCAGTCACTTTTGATTCATATTCACTGATGGATGGCAGTTGTACAGTGTAACTGAGTGATATAGAGGACTTGTACAGATAAACACGACAACTTCAAAAAGAGTCTTACTTTGACTTTGTTACCAAACCTGAGAAGTGTCAGTATTATACACAGAGTAAAATAAACAGAATAAAGCAAATAAACGGATTAATTATTGTTTACTGCAACTCTCCGTGTTTGAATTAAATTGGATTAACCATCTTTTGTTTGTAATTGGCTTACTGGAGTCTGAAGACACATTCTCTAATATGGAAATCTGTAATGCGCTTGTTTTGATGGAATTATACGTGCTGAATATCACTTGTCAATAAATCAGAGTCAATTTTTATTCATTAGCGACTCTCTGGAATACATTAGGGGCTTGAAACTGAAACACCTGTTTTTAGACTACAATAACCTATTAGTATGGTGTAGGGCCTCTTTTTTACGTCAAACACAGCATCAATTCGTATTGGGAATGACAGATACAAGTACGCCAATCTCTTGAACTCTCGTCTCAGGCCTACAAGGAAGAAAAGGAATAGTCAAATAAAGTCATTAATTTTTTATTTTTCTTCAATGACTTTAGGCCTTCAAGTTTCGATCCCTTTAGGCTATGTAGAAGTGATCCACCTCTTAAATTTTATCAAAATATCTTCATTTGTGTTACGAAGACGAACGAAGGTCTTACGGGGTTGGTACAGCATGGGGGTGAGTAATTAATGACTTCATTTTCATTTTTGGGTGAACTAACCCTTTAAATAATGTGGTTAACTAATGTTAAATTGCCATCCCCTAAATGGCGTATTGTTAATATTACAACATAATTACAGAATTCATGTCTTTATGCATGGGTGTTACTTCAGTTCATGGGGCCAGGGACAAAATAATGTTCCCTCTTTTACCCTACAACCGATGACTCTGCTAAACCAGTAAAAATCCCACTCAACTGCATACAGTCTAAAATATGCTGGCTTGTTTCAACCCAAATTTGGGCCAAATATGGACAAACCCAGCCCTTGGGTTACATTTTTCATACAAAATGTTTCACCCAACAGTTAGGTTTGTCCGCATTCGACGAGTGTAACCTCTCAATGTTTCTTTTCTAATAAATACAGTTTTATTTCACAAGTCACTGGAGGACTTAGTGATGGCCTCTTTTCTCTGTCACTCATTGTCCCCATTGTATTGATCTTTATTTTCTTTATTTACAGACTATGCTGACTGCGATCTCAATGAGTGCTATTGCCACCAATGGAGTTGTGCCAGGTGAGCAGAATTCACAGCGTTTGTGTATGCGTGCAGATGCCCAGAGGACGGCTGTCCTGTTGTTCTTCATGGGTAGTTAGCTACAGTGCACAGTACAGCTCCCAACTGTGCTGAGATCAGCTCCAAGCTCATAACTGTGTGTTCGTTTGTGTGGATTCTTGTATGTCTTTGTGTTTATTTGAAATAAGAGTAGCCCGTGTCATGGAATTTTTGAATGTCATTTCAAGAAGAAAAAAGTTTGATAAAAGTAACTATGTCTCAATCCACTTATTATGTGAATTTTGGGATATCGCAAAAAAAAAAAACGTTGAATGGAAATTCTAAAATCCATATAAAATGTGCATAAAAAAGTGTATGTGCCCAATTGAGGTGGATCATTTTTTTTATCCAATTAAGAAGTCAGAAACTGCAATGGGAACACATTTTCCGAATAAATCACTCCATACTCAACAAAGATGACTTTGCCTGAGAATGTGATTGGATAACTGGGCAAACCAGTAGACCAATTTCATTGCTTCTCAAATATTGGTTTGGTCATTCTGAAATGTCTGAGCAAAAGTCTGACATCAAAATGACTTGGCATAATTACATCCCAGAACTTTCTCATACAATTGTGTTCCCAAACACCAGGCATCCACCTCCAAAATGCAAGATAACTTTTATTCTGCAAATATACAGTGTACTTCTGCAGACTCTAAGGCCCAAGTCATTTATGATGTACGAAAAAATTCCCTTTTCTGATTGCAGCAACTTCCATTTTTAGAACAGATGGCCAGGAAGTGACGATTGTGTTCTTTTGGAAACATGGGATGGAAACGGTGCTGGATTCGCAAATGTTTTATGCGATATTCCAATTTTGTGCTTAAGTAAAATTCACAACATTGGATGGAAAGCTACTATTAGATATTAGTAAGAAATGCTGTTCTATTTTACTTTTTAGATGTATATGCTTAATGGTACATTTGTTTGTGTGCTTGTAGCTGGAGGTTCATACTACATGATTTCTCGGTCACTGGGGCCGGAGTTTGGCGGGGCCGTTGGTATATGTTTCTATCTGGGGACCACTTTTGCGGGAGCCATGTACATCCTGGGATGCATCGAAATCCTGCTGGTACAATTTCATTGGGTTTTCGCTTAATCTGACATTCATTGTCAAACTAATTCAATTTAAACTAATTAAAGCGAAATGTATCGACACAAACTCAGCAGGCAAGTGTCCAAACTGTACGAATAATTACATTATTTAGCATCTCGTTTCTTAGATTTATGATTATTTTTACAAAATGTATTTTTATTTGTACTGTGAATGTCAGATGTCCACTGACAGAATCTCCCAGGTCCTACTCTGCTGCACATTCTTTGTTTTTCTAGCATCTTCTGCATATTGGAACCGTTTCAAACTCTGACTTTATGGCTTTTTATGATCCATATTTTCACACTGCACTGAGGATAATTAAAGGTTGAGTTTACCCAAAAATGAAAGATATCCCTTAATTGACTCACCCTCAAGCCATCCTAGGTGTATATGACCTTCTTATTTCAGCTAAACACAATTAGAGTTTTTGAAGCCCAAATAGCACATCCATCCATCCATCATAAAACTAATCCATACGGCTCCAGTGGGTTTATAAAGGCCTTCCATTAAAAAAAAAAATATTAACATTTATAACTTGATAAACTATAATCATTGGCTTCCTGTAACTGCCATACACGAGTCTGGTTCCGGCGGAAGAGTTACCTCTGACCTGACGCATGATGTATTTCTACGCTATCTCATGACCAATTCGTACGAATTCGACAAGTGTCTTATAAAGTGTAAATAAAAGTGTCGAATAAAAAGTGTCTAATTCGTACGACCTCACTCATACGAATTTGTACGATTTGTCTAAACCCACGTGATGGTTAGGTTTAGGGGCGGGGTAAGGGGTAGGTCATTCGTACGAATTCATGCGAATTGGCCAATTCGTGAAATATGTACGAATTAGCAAAATCATACTAATTCGTACGAGTGAGGTCGTATGAATTGTTATGAATTAGCCACTTTTTAATCACTCGTCGAATTCGTACGATTTGGTCGTGAGATCGGATTGTGTATTTACGAACTCGGAAGCGCAGAGAAAAACAAAACACCGGTCATGAATAAAGGGTCTAAAACAAGAATTTTAAAGAGAAATGTCAGAGGAACTTGAGTTTGTTGCCCAGCCATATTTGTTTGAACCGCGAGAAGCGTCTACTACCTAAGCTTACACAACTCCTTCGTCATACGTTTGGCCAGAGTTAACTCTTCTGCAGGAACTAGACTTGCGTACGGCCATTACCGGAAATCAGTGATTATAGTTCTGTAGTTAAGACATTTTTCTTACAAAAATGCATCACTTTGCTTCAGGAGGTCTTTTTTAACCCCATGAAGCCGTATGGATTTCTTTTATGGTGGATGGATGTACTTTTTGGAGCTTCAAAATTTCAGTTACTATTCACTCTCATTGTAAAGCTTGGAAGGGCCAGGATATTTTTAACATAACTCTGATTTTGTTTGGCTGAAAGAAAAAAGTCATATAATGACTTTAGCTTGAGGGGATATGGGATAATTTTCATTTTTTTGTGAACTAACATTTTTAGGGACACAATGCATTAACAGCTGGGGGGTGTTGATGATTGGGATAAATTTAAACTTTTGTCTTCTGTGAAACGTAAATATCATACTTGGCTACTGAAGGGCAGTACTAAATAAAAATATCTTACAATTATTATTACAAAATCTTAAAAATATTATTGATTTTTTTTTTTTTTTTGTAGATCTACATTGTGCCAGCAGCTGCCATATTCAAGATGGAGGGTCTGGAGGGAGCAGAGGCTGAGGCAGCGTTGTTGAATAACATGCGTGTGTACGGTACCATCGTGCTCTCCTTGATGTCTTTAGTTGTCTTTGTTGGTGTGAAGTACGTCAACAAGTTGGCCCTTGTGTTCCTCGCCTGCGTCATTCTCTCCATTCTCGCTGTCTACGCCGGGGTCATCAAGACATCTTTTGATCCACCTGACTTTCCGTAAGTAGAACTTTTTTGGGATTCAGAATGTTCCTTTAGGGCACAGAGCATTCATACTCATACAGACCATATCCTGTATAGGGTGTGTGTGCTCGGGAACCGAACTCTTGTGTCGAAGAGCTTTGACATTTGTGCCAAGACCATAGAGAGGGGAAATGGCACGATCACCACCAAGCTTTGGAGAAGCTTCTGTGACTCAGAGTTCCTGAACGCCACCTGCGATGATTACTTCACCAACAACAACGTTAGCCAGATCCAGGGAATCCCTGGAGTCACCAGTGGCATCCTGGCAGGTTAGAAGGCTTATCAACATTGATACTTATACATCACAGTACTTTTTGCCATTTCAAATAAATAATGCTTTTAATACTTTTTCAATTAAATTATGTTCTTTTGAACTTTCTTTGCTTTAAAGGTTTCCGCAAAAAAAATATTAAGCATGTCAATAATTTTAAATTTTAATATTTTCACAGCACTTTTTACTATTTCAAATAAACACTTTAAATACTTTTTCAATTAAATTGCGTTCTTTTGAACTTTATTTTCTTGATTGTTTAAGAAATAAAAAGCCACACACTCCTGCAGTTAGGATTAGAAGAACTGTTGCCAAACATATACAGTAACATGCTAGAAAGAAACATTGTAATCACTGCAATAATGATCCAATCATAGACTCTTAAGCATTTGCATATATAAAATAAACTTAAAATAATGATGTTAAAAAAATGTCCATACTATTATTTTACAAATTTCGAACTCCATTTGAATATTTGAAATGCTTAAGTATACCAGTAATGTTATTGTTTAGCTTTAATGTTCAAAAAATGTACCGATTCTGTATTTGATGTCATTTTGTTTTAAAAAAAAATTGTGAATCTTTTTTCTTCTTCACAGAAAACCTTTTCAGCATGTTTGCTGAGAAAAATACATTTATAGAGAAACGAGGTATAGCTGCAGCACTCGACCCTGAGGCACCACTAACCAACACAAACCGATATGTCCTCGCTGACATCACCAGCTTCTTCACCCTGCTGGTTGGCATCTACTTCCCCTCTGTCACTGGTCAGTACAACCGTTCCATAACTCTAAGGGGAATTATTATTACAGTTTTTTTCAACTGCTTACACACAAAATCCTTACTCGTCACACAATTTCTGAAACCCGAACTCAAACACCAGAACCAAACACTAATTCTTGGCCTTCGACTCAGTTTTCAATATCATAAAACACTTTTTGCAAACCACAACACAGAATTCTCTATATACCACACAAACATCTAACAGCAAACAAGTATTTTGATTTTAATTCCTCAGTGCCTCACACCAACTCCTCACATTGCTTTGTTTAACACCAACCTTAGAATAGGCATATAAATAGGACAAAGGTCAAGTTATGGGTTTTTTGGACTTTGTAAAACCATTCACAACCACAAATGCCCGAAAAAAAAAAAATGTTAGGTTTCAAACTTGCTTTCGTGTTTGCCGTGAATTTCTCTACATCACTCTGCCAATTACTTTCAATCTTGTACGGAAATGTACATAGTAGCTCATGAAAGAAGAGCTTTAGGTTTTGAATAATTGTGTGTATGTTTGCAATAGATGTGAGGCATTTGCAATTTTTGTGTGAAATTCTTGGATTTGTGTGTAAAGTTAAAAAAAAAAAAAAACTGATCCACAAACAGACCTAGTGTTTTCTGACATAATGTTTGTGTGTATGTCACAGGTATCATGGCTGGTTCCAACCGTTCTGGTGACCTGCAGGATGCTCAAAAGTCCATCCCTGTTGGGACCATCCTGGCCATCACAACCACCTCAATCATCTGTATCCTTTACTCCAAAGTCCAAATGCAAAACCGCTCCAGCTCTGACACATAAATGACACTGCAGAACTGCACATCTTGAAATAAATATACATAAATTTGTATACAGTGTAATTTGGAAACGATGATGAAATTAATAGACTTGACATTTTTCGTCTGTGGTCAAATCTGTGGCTGAAATAGTATGAATGCCTTTTTGCTGCTTTGTGTCGTTCTCCTCAATTTTTGCTCTTGCAGACATGTCTAGTGTGATTCTGTTCGGAGCCTGTGTTGACGGAGTCGTTTTGAGGGACAAGTGAGTCTGTACTTCTAGTCAGTGTTATTTTAATATCACGGACACATTCTATTATAGTTCTATTAAATTTTAAATGACATTTTACCTATATATAGTGGACCCACTATGTTTAGTTATAAAACACTTTGCAGGATTTGCGATGTTGATAGCTGTTAAAACACATCAGTCTGTGAAAATGGTCCATGCTGACAAGCTAGCTAAAGTAAAATATAATTTTACTTTTATAAGGTTTTATTTTTTATTTTAAGTGTTATTTTTTTAAAAGTTTAGTTTTAGTTATAATTACCCTGGTTCTACTTTTTATTTATTTATTTTTTTTTTTATAGCCTCCAATTTAATTAAAACGTTTATTTCAGTCAGTGCAGTTCAGATCAATTTATTAAAATAATTTCCACATAAAAATAAAACACATTTTTGTTTTAACTAGTGTTATTTTTAGTATTGTTTTAGAGTATACTATTCTAGTATTTATTACAATTTTGGATTAGCTTTTATTTTCATATTTTCAGTTTTGAATTTTGTTACGTGCCTTTGCCATGTTTATTAGTTCTTTGTTTAAATATTTCTGTTTTTAGCTTTACGTTATTTAATTTCATTTTTAACTTAAACTTTATTTTATTTTAGTTAATTGCCAAGATGGCATTTCTAATTAAATATTTTAGGATTTTTGAGTTTTTAATCTAATCTTTGTATATTATATTATTATTTCTTACAGTTTTTCAATTAACAGGAATTGATTGAATGCTATTAGTTAACAATATCAACTCTGTTCTAAATGCAGATTTGGGGAAGGCGTAAATGGTAACTTGGTTATTGGCACCCTGGCATGGCCTTCGCCCTGGGTCATTGTGTTTGGCTCCTTCTTCTCCACCTGTGGGGCAGGACTTCAGAGTTTGACAGGAGCGCCCCGCCTCCTTCAAGCTATCTCCCGCGATGGCATCATTCCCTTCCTCAGGGTATGTATATGTTTGCCCTCTGATTATCTCTCTATTGATGCTTCCATACTTGATCATACTAAGTAGTATTTCTTCATTTTACAGGTGTTTGGCCATGGCAAAGCTAACGGTGAACCTACGTGGGCTCTCCTCCTGACAGGCTGCATCTGTGAGATTGGCATTATCATCGCCTCTTTGGATTCGGTTGCACCCATTCTGTCAATGTAAGCAAGCAACTACCCAAACACACACAGCGCTCCTCATTCTTTATGATTCCCAGAGAAACAACAAGTTTCCACTCTCTTATTGCTGTAATAAAACTTCTTCACTATGGTGAATAGCCTTATTTCCAAAATGCGGTTCTTCAATTAAGTGCCGCAGGGATGACATCAAAACCCGGAAGTGGTTCCCTTGATATTTTCCTATAGGTTTTTATAATAGAGTTTTTAAGTACGATCTGTGGTGAACAGGACGTGACTTTGTGCACAGTTTACATTGTTAACAACAAAACGGTCAAGTATCGTCAAGTTTCTCTTAAGTCGGTCAGTTGAGGCCACGTCGAGACCGACGAAAAGGAATCTCACTAGAGAGGCTAATATACTTCGGGTCAAACTAAACAAGCCAATGCACATTGACATGCAATCATTTACAACAGCTGCTCTACAACGCAGTGTGGGTATATAACGAGCAGCATATGCGATTGCACGTGTATGCGAGTGTTTTGATGCTGTTCTAGTGAGTGTTTAGATTAAACGAGTGAGCTCTCCAGGAGGATCTCTCTCAATTTCTTTCCTTCTCTCTCTCTCTTTCTGTCTTTTTGTGTTTGTGTTGTTTGTCACTGAGCAAAACAAAAAGACTGTTCTTACAGCTGGTACAATGCTGCAAGAGCTCTGAAAAGCCATTCTTACGGCTGGTGAGATCGCCGTACGAGAGAGACAGCACACGGCAGGCTGCACACTTCCCTGTCTGTGTTCTCTACAACCGTTCCCCTGCATGTTCAACAGCACCAAGTAGAGAAGTCCCCTGAAAGACCTTACACAGCTTACGTCTTTTTTGTGTGTGTTTCTGGATGCGGTCGTTACCTGGGATCACGGGATGGTAACAAACGTTGCATTGCGTGTCTGGGCATTGAACATGCTGTGGCAGTATTCGTGGATGAGTCATCTACCCATTGTGGGAAGGTGACCATCTCAGAGCTATGGTCGAGACTCTCGTTCCTGAGGGTGACCTGAGGATCACAGTAATAGTGCTTCCTTTGGGAACAAACCCCCTAGGAACCGTTTCCCTCCCATGCTCCACAGCCATTAGAGCCACCAAGAGAACACGCTGGACCATCCACGAGGTGTGTACCAGCGCTCCCCAAGGTGATCAGATGGTGATCGGTGCATCGAAGGGTGGGTCACACTTCTCCGGGCATGATGTTTCGGATGCACTGCCCCCTTCGGGAGTGGCAGCGTTCCCCGAGTCAGGAGAGAATGGCCATGCTTTCCCGGGCCGCCAACAGGATCAGGCTCTTGTGGAACCCTCCACTGTGTGCCGAGTCCTTGAGACTGGATAATTGGTTTGGTTCCCTTGTATTCCTTCCTGGACCTGTAAGCACTCGTCAGACTTAACCGGCAAGGCTTACAAGGACTGTGGGAAGCTGCTTCTGCTATACATGACATTGCGTTGTTGCAGGTTCATCAGGCCAAGGCACTGAAGGACCTGCATAAGGGTGGTCAAGATCCCCAAGTTCTCCAAGAACTTCATGCCGAGATGGACCTCGCGCTTCGTACAACGGTGGGTCGTGCAATGTCCACTATTGTAGTCCAGGAATGCCATCTCTGGCTGTGTCTGGCCGTCATGAGGGAGACAGACAAAGTCGGGTTCCTTAACTCCCCTGTGTCCCAGACCAGCCTCTTTGGCGAAAGAGGCAATTAAGCACATCCTGCCGCGGTGTTCAGCTGCTGCCTCCACCTAACCACCCGCGGCTCCTCGGGCTACTACTCGCCGAGGGCATACTCCTGCAACTGCCCTCGCTCCCGCACTGAGGAGCCAGTCCCAGGCACGCCACCCCGCCCATGCCGCCCCCCCGCCAAGAGGGGCTACAAAGCAAAAGGTAAGCGGTCCGAGGAGTGACCCGAAGATGGATGGGACTGCTCGTGAAAATCAACCCTTTTGTATGTTTTCCACCACTGATGTCAACACCAGCGGTACCCAAAGTTTCTTCCATCTCTTGGTTTCGAAGAGGGCCCGAAGGGTAGTTGGAGGAGAGAATCCTCACGACTCTCATCCGCCGCTTCTATCGCCAGCGGGCAGCAGTGTGCAGTTCAAGAATGCAACCAAGCCTCCTCCTGTGCCTCCTGTCCTGTGGAACTAGTTAAGTGTTGCACAGCACACCCAGACTCCACTACTGGCCGCCTCCCAGAGAGCGTCTCCCGAGCTGCGTCCTTGCATTCCACCTCACTGCCCTACTGCGGGTATGCCTACGGTCTTCTTGGGCCATCCTCTCCACTACAGTGAGAGCAGCCGATGCCCATGTCTTGCGAGCAGAGATCGCAGTCCTACTGACGAAGGACGTGATAGAGCTAGTCGCTCCAGCCGATATGAGGTCAGGGTACTACAGCCCCTACTTCATGGTACCCAAGAAAAGTGGTGGTTACGACCAATCTTGGACCTGTGAGTTCTAAATTGAAGCCTTCAAAAGCTACCATTCAGATCCTGAAATGCATTTCTAAATGCATCAGTCCATGAGATTGGTTTTCAGCAATCGACCTGAAGGACGCATAATCTCATGTCTCGATTCTTCGACACAGGTTGTTTGTGCTTTGCATTGGATGGTCGAGTATATCAGTCCAAGGTCCTGCCCCTCAGGCTCTCCCTGTCTCCCCATTCACGAAAGTCATGGACGGGGCCCTTGTTCCCATGAGAAAACAGGGTGTTTGCAACCTCAACTATCTCGATGACTGGCTCATACTAGCACACTTTCGAGATCAGTTATGCAAACACAGGGACCTTGTGCTCAGGCACCTCAGCCAGTTGGGTCTTCAGGTCAACTGGGAAACAATCTTTTCTCGGTATGACTTTGGAGACAAGCACAGACAAGTGCACCTCACAGAGGAACAGTGGTCCCACTGATATTTTTTCAGAGGCTCCTGGGACATGTGACAGTGGCAGCAGCGGTAACTCCCCTCGTGCTTGCGCCTTCAGCACTGGCTTCAGTGGTAACCCTCGAAGGAGGGAACGGAAACGCCACATCTGCTGCTGCTCGCTGGAGCAGCCAGCTTATCGGCTTGGCTCCTCAGCAAAAAACTGAGTGCAATTGCACCCCCTGCTCATTATAGAGCAGCTGTTGCAAATGATTGCACACCAATGTGCATTGGCTCATTTAGTTTCACTCGAAGTAGATTGGTTTCTGTAGTAAGATTCTTATTCGTCGGCCTTGACGAGTCATCTCTGTTCCCTCCTTCAGGGGAACAAGGGTTACCATATGTTATATTGCATCAGGGTTTCCATTGTCCACTAATTGTCAGACATTGGCCAGAAAAAAATTACATAAATTACATAACATAAAATGAATTTGAGAATAAGCCTAAAATGTATAAAAGCAAAAATACACAGACCTTTAGCTATGTTATAAAGGAAAAGGATCTACCATTTGAAAGTTGTTAAACAACATCGCATGCTGCATTTTAAATAAATTGCACACCTAAAATGGCTGTAATATACTGCCCTACAAAGGCAAAGTGCAGTAACTACGCAAACAAAGAAACAGAGAAAAAGGCCTTTAAAGTTTTTATACCAGCCAGTCAAACATGTTATGGATAGATTATGTGGTAATGCATCTCCGAAACGGGACATAATTTAACCCAGATATTTTTTCACAAGACAGAACACATTTCATAAAGCCCATAACAAGTCTTAACTCATTTTTGACCAAAGATTCTGCGCTTTGC
Source organism: Cyprinella lutrensis (assembly GCA_027497675.1). Classification (NCBI taxonomy): domain Eukaryota; kingdom Metazoa; phylum Chordata; class Actinopteri; order Cypriniformes; family Leuciscidae; genus Cyprinella; species Cyprinella lutrensis. The sequence continues at coordinate 22,060,045 of JAOTRC010000008.1, read as the reverse complement.
CTTTGTAGGGCAGAGTAGTGGAGGCCAGATAGAGGCTTCATAGAACACTGAAACAGTTCAATCAAATGTGCCATATTGTATCAAGGCTTCGAAACAAAACTGATAACCGTCTCCACGGTGACCCATAGTGGTCAGAAAAGTGTAAATGCAACAAAAACTCAGGCCAAACAAGTATTATAACACCTTTTACAAATCTATTGCAATTCTTTTTTTTCAGTAAAATCTTTCAAATGCAATTATCTAATCATCTAATAAGATTTTTAAGTGTTTATGCTATGTTCTTTTATCAATTGTCAGGGTTTGTTTAGTTTGTTCAATGAATGGCTCAGCCAACAGACCAAAAATAGTGACTCTGGTAGTTCGATACATGCTCTGAACCATTGATTCAGAAAAAAAAAAAAATCGTAAAGATTTTGAAGCTTCACAAAACAGTATTTTGAAATTGCTGTCACATAACACATGGCAGGATCACATGAGGGCCAGGGAATCACATGACAAGACATGAAACATGACTGACATGAAACTTGAATCAAAAACGTGTCAGGTTAGGACTTAGGATTGTGCCGTGAAGCATGTGTGTATTCAGTCCAATGGATAGTCCAGACGTCATAGGCGGGTGACGTCATCGACCAGGAAACTATAAAACCCACCTGACAACAGACCGCGCTAGCTTCTGATAGGCCAAAGCAAGTCAATCACAAGCATGGAGTATGGCAGGATGACACAGCATCTCGTTCCCTCTCAGGGAACCAAGGTAACTGTCATTACCTGAGATGTTCCCATTCAAGGGAACTTGAGCTGCGTCAAAACGCTATGGGAATAAAAAAACCTACGATGCCATAATAGCAAATGCCTGTTCTATGTGAAGTCATTGCACATGCTAAGAAAGCAAACACCCTAGACCCCGAAGTGGAGCCTAGATCCAAGTCATAGCCTTTGAGGCAGCCATACTCATAGAATCTTGGTCAGACGCCTCACAGTGCCGTGAAGGAAATGTACTACAGGGTGTCTCCCCAAGGATACACCACTTAAAGGGACGTGGTGGTAAGCAGCTAAGGCCGCCATGTACACCTTTAGTGTGGAGGGGGATAGACCCGCGGAGAAATGCTCCCAGAGGAACTCCAGCTCTGCAACTACAGGGCAGATAACTGGGACCAGCTGGTGCTATCCGGTCCTGGAAGTGAACAATTTCCACTTCAAGGTGTAGAGTTTCCTCATAGAGGGAGCTATGAAGTGGAGGATGGTCTCTGAACTTATGAGCTGGGCCCCCTCAGAGGCCAAGCCCAAAGTTTCCACAATTCTGGGAGGGAAGAAGGATCAACCCACTCAACTGAGAGAAAAAGTCTGGGAGAGAAAAGTAATCACCAGAGGAGAGCTGTTGCGGAGAGACTCTAGGTCCGAGAACCATACTCGGGCCTGCCAACACAGGGCTAGTAACAGAAGATGGGCCCCATCCCGGCAAACTCTCTCTAGAACTCCCTAGAGCAGAGAGATTGAGGAATTGCATACAGACATGACATCGGCCACATCTGCATCATAGCGTCCAGCTGATGGTGTCAGGACTTCTACTTAGTCGAAGCCTTCTTCGAGATAACTATTCACAGATATGTCTTAACCCAAAATGACTATGGGTGTGACAACAAAAAGGAACCAGCCTCTCAAGACTGGTCTCTAGTAAAGCTTCCAGCATCCTGAAACGGATGACCATTCCGGCGTCCTGAAATAAATAACATGCTGGAATTAATCGAACTGACCTTTCTTAAACCCCACTTCTGCAAGTCAGACACTGAGACTAGAACTCGCTGGAGGGCACCTAATGGAGATGGGCACCATATAATAAAGTGTTATCCAATTCCTCCTGGGAACAACCATTTATTTCCTTAGAAATAAATGACTCATCAAAGATCAAATGAATACAATGCACTTCCATTCACTGGATTCATAATTTCCTCAGAAATAGACTGCAGACCGCTAGAATTGGGTTAACAACATCAACCATCATCACCAACAGGGCTTTATTCTCAGCCCCTTCCTCTATTCCCTATACACTAATGAGTGCAGTAGCCCATCACTCGTCACTACTTATTACAAATATGCTGATGACATCGCCATTGTTGGATTAATCAATTTTACAGTTTTCACAGTTGTGCCAGAACAAATAACTACAACTAAATACAGACAAAACAAAAGAGTTGGTCATGTACACATCCAAATCACCACCTGGACTGAACCATACCCACATCCACGGTCAACCAATTGAACAGGTCAGCAGCTTTAAATACCTAGGAATAATTATCTCAACTTCAAAGAACATGTCACTGCCATCCAGAAAGGTGCACAACAAGGACTACATGTACTACGCAAACTGAAAGCCCTCTCTGTTGCCCCTCATCTCCTGCTAATACTTTACAAAAGCATAATTCAATCCACCCTGCTGTACTGCTCAATCTGTTCCTACACAACGTTAACCGTCAATGACTATTGAAATTATCAATGACTAGACTTACTGAAATGTTATAGTAAAACCCACAGTATTAAAAAATATACATAACTGGAAATTAATGAGTTGTGCAATTTCAAAATGGAAGTGCGTTATTACAGTAAGCTTAGTGCTAGTAATCCTCTGCTTTTCCATTATTTTTTCTCATCAGCAAACATAATATTTGACAAGTTAGAAAAAGAAATGACCCTTTAAAGCAATCTGATTGATGTGGATACTGAGCAAGACAAGCCAGTTTTTTGAAATGTTTTATAGCTTCACCATCTGTTGATGAAAGAACAACCAAAGAATACCACCGCCTGTGCTTTTGACCATTTCGCATTCCTAATTTATAATCGAAGAAATGGCATAACTGAAGCTTCCTCCAATGGTCAATAGTGGACCCTATAAACCCATTTTCAGTTGGTAAACATGTTGACGTTTGTGGGCGGAGCTTAGGTGGAGGCAGAAGGATCCCTCTGGCCGCTTCACTAACGCTACAACAACAACAACAACAAACTTTATTTATAAAGCACTTTACAACGACTGAAGTAGACCAAAGTGCTGCACACAAGAGCAGGCAAATATACAAAGACGACACATCTCATGCAACATAACACAAAACAAACCACAAGCTGCAAAACAATCAAAGCAAAAGTCAACTCCTAGTGTTAAAGGCTAAAGAAAATAGATACGTTTTTAAAAGAGATTTAAAATGGGTGACTGAAGTGGCCTTTTTTACCGGCAGAGGCAAGTCGTTCCATAATTTTGGAGCAACTACTGCAAACGCACGGTCCCCTCTGAGTTTTCGATTGGTTTTAGGCACATGTAGAAGCAGTTTATCAGCAGACCTAAGAGAACGAGTAGGTGTGTGGAGATGTATCAACTCGGAGATATATGATGGGGCAAGACCATTTAATGATTTAAAAATGCTAGTTTGCAAGTATTGTTAGGTTTGTTTTTTTTAACAATGACTGGAGAAAACCTGATTTTATCTTAATGTGTTAGGTCACTCAGTGTCCAGGACCATGATTGTTATTTCCAAAAGTTATTTTTAACGGACGGAACCAGATTGGCCGACCCGTAGCCGCCTACACACTCGCTCAATGCATGGACGATCTGACAGGATTAACGTTACGTTACCTCGGTTGAGTGGCCTGACTTCGACACATAGCCTACCTTATAGAGAAACCGATCGTAAAGAGAAACTGAGGGCATTTAAATCTTTGGATGTCTATAACTATGTGCTGAATGGTCCTGTACAAGATGTGTGTGTACCATCCGCACTTCTGCAGAGCCAGAGCAGAGATGACGACAATGAAAAGACTGACATTACGGTGCCATTTTAATGATGTGAATATTATCTAAAACTAAAAATTCCAGATACAGCATATTAATTTTTCACCAATTCTTGCACCAAACAACACAACAAGATGACATTTATTAATAGTAACAATAATTTAAGCTCCTTATTATGAAGCCGAATATGTGCTGGTTTGTATTGGCCACCTCCAGTTTTCACTTTGTTTTGCCTCCAGCTAGCGCCGTGACGTAACTGTGACGTCGGAGCAAAAGGGGCCTATATTTATCTTACTTAGAGTCCGGCGTTACATTTTTTTAATCTCTGCTCTTTCCTCTACAGACTTTCTCTTTCATCCAAACTTTACAGTACGGGGCAAGCAGGGGGCCGCTTGCTGCTGTCCATTGCTTTATCCATTGCTGATCTGAGACTGTCCATATACTGTCTGTAGACTGTCTGTCAGCTGCTTGCTCACACAAGGAAGGGGGTGGGGTCAGATGCTGTTGGGTTGGAGACGCGAGCGCAAGGCGGAGTTTCAAGTTAGCTGGTGATTGGTTAACAGCAGTTGACCAATGTAAGCTGTCCCGCCGGACATCTTACATTAGTCAACTTCTCTGCAACTTTGCACCCAATAGAGTGAATGGATTCTATTCATTCTTTTTTCTATTAATATTGTTAGGATTGTACTAGAACCATAACTAGCATCTAAACGAGCATATTAATAATGAACAATCTTTGAAATCGTATACCATAGCTTTAAAGGGATTGTTCACCCAAAAAATGAAAAGTTACTCTCATGTTGTTCCAAAGTTTCTAAAGTTTCTTTCTTCTGCTGAACACAAAAGAAGGTATTTTAAAGAATGTAGTTAACCCAGTTAACAACATATCAATAGTTGGTGGCACCCATTGACTTTTATTGTATTTTTTTTTCTTACTATAGAAGTCAATGGGTGCCTTCAACTGTCTGGTTACCAACATTCTTTAAAATATCTTTAATTGTGTTCAACAGAAGAAAGAAACTCATAAAGTTTTGGAACCACATGAGGGTAAGTCAGTAGTGACATTTTTTTGGTTTGGGATGAACTGAACTCAGCAATTTTTTTACATGAAATATTTTAATGAAAAATGTTTGAGACTATTTTTCAAGGCCCAGAAATACTGTACAATGGGGATGAAGCCAAAAGTCTGACCATGTTCAAGTTCAAATTTAAGAATGACTCTGGAGCTCTTGTATAAGACTTTGTCAGTTGAATTTTTATGCAGGAGACTCTAGGACAACGGAAATCCACTTTAAGCTCCCACATGTAACAATCCATGTGACATATAAAGGTCAAGCAAGTGGAAGTCAACCAAGCTTGCATCAAACATATCTAGATTTCATTCCGCATCAATCAAAATATCTTTGTGGCAATCCTTTAACTGTGAAATGGATCTCTGCCATGTGAGAGAATGGCCTTTAGTTCTTCTGGTTATGGGGAGGAGGAGTTAGTGTCTGGGTGGCATGAATGAGAAGAATTTGTACAGTGCTGCTTGCCCTGAAATGACTGTTAAACCAAACGTAATGATGTCATTCTTTTTGTGTGCCGGGTTTTCGTTCCTAAAAAGACAATGATCTGCTGTTGAGATGAATGAGCGGCCCAAGGACACAATTAAACTCCGTGCTCCTATTGGGGAAATATTTGGCTCTTCTTTGGTTTGATCTCAGTTGGATGCCACAGGCTAAAGAGGCTGTCCATTCAGGACTGGATTGTTAGTGCCGACGTGTGTGGCTTACAGCGAGATGAGGGGCCAAAGGATCGGACAGCGGGGATTCATCCACACTGATACATCCATGTGATCTATATTTTAGCCTCCGTTCCTCCACTTGCTGGCCCAAATGAAGAAGAGAGCATTTTGCCACAGAACTCTTTAACTGTTCAATTCTTACATTGACAGAATTGTCCATACTTTTTGAGAAAACCCTTCCCTGCCATTGGCAGAATTTTCAGCCCTTTTCGTGTTTTCTCAGTTATTATGCATTTTTTTTTATGAAACTTACCCACATTGAAGTATTGATACAAAGATTGTAGAATGATGGTCATGGTCAATGTCATTACTCTTCTTATTTTGGAAGGGTGACCTAGAAATAGTGCAGAAGAATAATGCAAATAAAATTATTCTTTATTCCCATAATAATTCTTTATTGTTCCCAAAGCTTTTGGCAATAGTGTGTGAGTGTATATATATATATATATATATATATATGAAGAGTTCAGATACAAAAGCCTCTAAGTGCCATT
>JAOTRC010000008.1:22028759-22039443 GCA_027497675.1 Cyprinella lutrensis | reverse complement strand
CATTTCTAAAGAATGCTTTCAGCACCTTGTTGAATCAATGCCATGTAGAATTAAGGCAGTTCTGAAGGCGAAAGGGGCTCAACACAGCATTAGTATGGTGTTCCTAATAATCCTTTAGATAATAAGTATATATGTAATAATATACAATGAGCATAAAAATAATAATTTAAAAAAATTCAATTAATATCGGATTCCCATTTTCTACTTTTTTTCAACATCGATACATAAACATGCAAATTTGAATGTTTTGACAAAGTCTTCATTTTATATGCGAAACACAGGCTGCATTTAAAAAGCTAAAACAGGTTATGGATCCACTCTGCTAGACTAGTGTGAAGTGTGGTTGAGCAAAAGCATGACATCATCTCCCTGCAATGCCAGACTCTCTCCTTACTAAGCCAAATATTGAACTGCGGAATGATGGAAAAGCTTGTCACTCCTGAGTACTTCTGTATCTCAAACCTTCATTTCAAGATGAATGTGTTGTGGGGAAAAGTCATAAACCAGATTTGTCGCAAAGTGGATTAAAGTGTGTATAAATTGATACACATATACAAAACTGTTGTGAGTAGGTGTTATAATTGCTAAATAATTGCAGTGCTTTCTAGATACAGTTACCGTAGAAAAGAAAAAGTGACAATGTGTGGTTCTTACCATAAAAGAATTGTTCACTCACCCTCATTTTGTTTCAAACCATAAAACACATCCTTTCATGGCACATTAAAGATTTTTTAAATAATCAAATCGTATTATCCGCCATAATCAAATCTGCTTTAAAATCAAAAAACTCTGATCATGTGTTTTTGTTTTTCAATTTGAAATTGCACTTTAGATGCACATCTTCACTGTTAAACTTCTATAAAACATCATAGTTTCTTCTTTTTACCAAACGTTATTGTGTTATTTTTTCTCGTCATTCATCTCTTACGCTTCTCATGGTGTTTGTGGGGTGGGTGGAACTGACCCCCCTATAGCTTCCTGTTGCCAAACAAGCTCTCTGACCGTCTCCACATTTGGATGAAGAACATATGTCCATATAAGGGTTCAGGGTCAGTTTTTGCAGCGGTCATGGGCAGCGTTCGCTCTAAATCACCCTTGAGACTAATAGTAGAGAGATTGTGAGAAAGGCAGAGAAACAGATCTAAACATAGATCAATAAATAACATTGATCAAATTAGTTTTTCAAATTAGTCAATAAGTCAGTAAGTCCCCATGCTGGATAAGCTGAATGGGGGGTGGGGATAGAGAAGTGTGTGTGTGTGCGTGTGCATGTGTGTGTTGGAGGAGTCCAGACAAACTCTCTTTTCATCAGGCAGGGATCGCTCACCCTGTTTATTTTTTTTCTGCCTGGATGAATGCTAACAGAAAATGATGTCATTCAAGATGCAAATATTACACCACATTTGAGTCTTTGGTTACAAAGATGCCTTTTTTGTCATATGCTTTTTACACACAGACCTTTTTATATGTCTAATACATATTTTTTAAGTGAATGCAGTGTGTTTGTGACCAAACTATGCCTTTCCCCCCCTCCATCAATCCACAGAACGATGTTTAGAAGACCATGAACTGGTTGTCCAAGTTCAGACGTCAATGACCAGTGAAAGTAAATTTCTCTTCAGGAAGAACTATGCCAAATATGAATTCTTTAAAAATCCTTTGGTAAGTTAATCCAAGACCTCATATAAACTATTTGATAATTAGGTTAAGATGATTGTAGATTATTTTTTTATTTCCTACTCTTACAGCAGGTGTCAGCAGGTACATAAGTAACATGACACGGATTATCGCTGAAGGAAAGTTCCTGACATTAATGGACTGTTTTCAGTCTTACTTGTTAGATGCAGATATCAAGTGACATGCTTCCAGTTCAGTGAGCTGCTCTCACACTCTCTCACACACAATCCAAAAGAAACCCATGCCTCTTACTATTTGGGCTGGAAATCAAACACTTTCTCGAACATTCAGTCCTCTTGTAAATTCAGCTGCAGACAGAGGGGAGGGAAATCTGTGCTTAAAATGTAGTTTTTTCAGCCCTTGACACTTTTAAATTGCCATAACAGAAGTAAGCTCTCAACTATATAATCATTGGTAACATTATCTTTGGCCGCATTTACACATAATCTGTGTTTGTGGCTTGACCGATCAAACTGCATTCCATTTATACCCAGAAAAATAAATATAAACCAAATGATATCAGATAAACCAGGCTAGGCTGCAATATGTTTTGTTTGCCCCAAACTTTCTGTCATGTGGTGATTAGTTTCACCATCCATTTGTCTCATCCATGATTGTTTGCTCACTTGTGGATAGTGGGACTATGCCTAGCATCTGTATACATTTGAGAAGAATTTAAGTGTGTGGCCTAACAAGCCGAATGTTGCTCTGTAGAATACTGGATTCTGATCTGGTCAGTGGCTGCATTTTCGGGGCAAAAATGTTCAGTTAAACTAATACAACCAATTTTAGTACACAGTTTTACTGTATATCTCACCACAGAGTCTTTCTTCATGCATAATAAAATGATTTCATGTCCATTTATTTGTTTGAAAAGTTACAGTAACAAGACAGACCATGTAAAACAGCTAAATGTTACTGTAAAAACAACAACAAAACCCTTCAAGGTGATACATGACACAACACCCTGTTGGTAGTTATTTTGGAATACGGTAATAACAGACTGATTGTATATTATCCCTTACATTTGAACAATGACACTTTCCTTTTTAGAGCTGCTTTACAACTTAAATGAACTCATGTTTCATGAAAACTGTTGAGCATTATATAATCTTTCCTCTAACTTAATTTATGTTAGCTAATCATTTAATGTGGCTCTACAGTCTCTAATTTTAGTTGTTTTTTTTTTCTAAGCTGCAAAGCTTTGACCCGAATTTCTTGAAATCCCCTGGTTTAAGTCATTAGAAGAAAGTCAATGGGTGGCTGGCTTATGTTTTTAAAAGATTATATAATACTCTATTGTTTTGTGGGGTTTTGGAATGAGAAGCTTTTTAGAATAATTTCAAATAACTGCTCTTTCCTACAATTTTACACAAGCAGGGGAATGTCAATCATAGAGATATTCTTGTTATATTGCATTTTTATAAGGATTTTTTTTATTATTTATTAAATATTCAGTAGTCATGGTTTCAGAGCTATACAGGGATTACTTTGCATGCTACTAATATTAATCTGATTTAATATGGAATTCATATGGCTTAAATATCTTTGTTATTTAGACTAAATGGATGTTGTATTTAATTTCATTAGAAATTATAAGGGTTTAGTTTGGAATGACTGTTCTGAAAATGTGTGAAGGCATATTAAAACCAAAATGCATGCAGTGAGCTAAAACATGTTTTTTCAACAGAACTTCTTCCCAGAGCAAATGGTTGCCTGGTGTCAGGAGGCCAATGGGACCATCCCCCCTTCTCAGCTTCTGCAGGTACAACATGGGCATGTGTTCTCTTTCCCATCACCCCCTGATCTAACATCAGCCCATACCTTTTTGGGAAACACTTTATTTTGATGGTCCACTTTAGACCTTCTTCTAACTACTGTATAAGTAACTTTGCAACTGCATGTCAACTAACTCTCATTAGAGTATTAATAGTCTATCTGCTTAATATCTGCTCACACTTTATGTTAATGCCCCCCCCCCCCCAACCGACATTCTATTGACTATATGTAACTTTGCAGCTACATGACAACTTATTCTACTAACCCAAAACACTCTGAACTAACAGTCTACTAAAAATGTACTACAGTTTACTAATAATCTAATGATAGTTAGTAGATATTTAGGCCTAGTTGCAAAGTTACTTATAGTTGGAGTCTTTAAAGTGGACCATCGAAGTGTAACCCCTCTCTTATAAACTAGCTTATTTAGAGTTTAGCTCATAGAGAGGTTATAAAAGAGTAAATATACATGTATTTTGTCAGATTCAACTGGTTTTTTTCTGGGGATGAATTTGTCCTCAAAATATGCCTAAATGATTCCCCACAAGGTCAGGTTTAGTTCACCGAAAAATGAAAATTAAGACATTAATTACTCACCCCCAAGCTATACCAACCCCATAAGACCTTTGTTCGTCTTCGGAAAACAAATGAAGATATTTTGGTAACGCTTCCTTTTACAGTACAGTATTTACAGTGTACTTACAGTGTACTTACCTAGAAAGTACTGCTAATATACGGTAAGTACATGGAACAGGGGTAGGTTTAGGGGTAGGTTCAGGGTTAGTCCTAGTTATTACCCAGCAATTGTAGCTACTAAAATAAGTACATAGTTTTTACATGGGTAACTCGACTGTAAAAGGAAGCGTTACCGATATTTTTTATTAAATTTGAGAGGTGGATCACTGCTACATAGGCTCCCAAGGGATCGAAACTTGACGGCCCAGAAAGTCAATGAAGAAAATGTTTAAATATTCCATGTGACTACAGTGGCTCAAGTATAAGTTCATCAAGCAACGGAAATACTTTTTGTGTGAAAAACCGAACAAAAATAACGACTTTATTCGACTACTCCATTTCTTCCTAGTAGGCCTGAGACGAGAGTTCAAGAGATTTCCAAGACGCATGCGTGAGAATTGCGATCTTCTTCAACTCTACTTCAGTTCATTTCTCGCACATGCTTCATGGAAATCTCTTGAACTTTCATCTCAGGCCCAAAAGGAAGAAAAGGAATAGTCGAATACAGTCGTTATTTATGTTTTACTTCCGCACAAAAAAGGCAGTCAAGTTTCGATCCCTTAGGAGCCTATGTAGCAGTGGTCCACCTCTAAAATTTAATCAAAAATATCTTCATTTGTGTTCCGAAGATGAACGAAGGTCTTACGGGGTTTGTACAGCATGGGGGTGAGTAATTAATTACTTAATTTTCATTTTTGGGTGAACTAACCCTTTCAGATATTTAAAAAAGATGGTGGTGAATAGTTTACACTGAAAGGGACCATTCTCGTTTTCGTTTCGACAACGTTTTAGCTGACTGAGTTCATATCATTTTCAAGCATTCCCTTCTTTTATCTCCAGAACTTCTTAAACTCCAGCAGTTGTCCTGAGATCCAGGGATATCTGTATGTGAAAGAGATGGGCAGGAAATCATGGAAGAAACTGTATGTGTTTTTAAGACGGTCGGGATTGTACTTCTCAACGAAAGGAACATCAAAGGTGAGATGGCAAAACTTTGCTTAGTTTCTCTCTAGAAAAAAAACTACTCATGACCACCTATTTCGTATAAAAGTGGTCTGTTTTACTAGTCTACATCATGTTGTGCAAGCCTCTGTTAATACCATCAAGTACTGGCTAGATTCGACCCCTCCCCATTTCTGAGTGCTCTTTTGGTGCCCTTTCCCTCCTTATCCACTAAATGACATGAGCTGTTGGCTGATCTTTCACAGGAGCCAAGGCATTTACAGCTACTAGCAGACCTGGATGACAGCAATGTCTTTACAGTAATAACAGGGAGAAAGCTTCACAATGCACCAACTGACTTTGAATTCTGCATAAAAGTAAGTTTATGTGCTTTGTTTTGAGAACTCTTAAAGTAGATAGGCATTTCAAAATAAAATATTAAATATTCAAATCAAATTCAGTGTAAAAAAAAGCTTTGATCATTTGATTCTGTCTAAGGCAGAACAGCATACCTGAATATCTCACAAAGTTATTTATTTTTTAGCAGAGGGCTAATGTTGTGCATTATGATCATTTTCAGCCTAACAAAGTACGGAATGAAGTGAAAGAACTGAGGATGTTGTGTGCAGAGGATGAGCAGAGCAGAACTTGCTGGATGACGGCCTACAGACTCTTTAAGGTTAGTAGTGGAACCCCTTTTCACTGGCTGATGAATCTCTGCCTTTTCCCTGGCCGATCTAGAACCTGCACCCTTTCTGTGGCTGATGTAGAACTCATGCCCTTTCCTTGACTGATCTAGATCCTGCACAATTTCTCTGACTGGTCTGGAACATCTCTAACCTCCTTGCACCCTTTCCATGGTTCTTTTGTGACTGAGTTGGAACCTACACTTTTCCTTGACTGATCTAGAACCTTTACCATTTTCCTTGACTGGTCTAGAACCTGAAATCTAGGACTCTCACTCTTTTCCAGGCTAATCTTGAACCCACTGCCATTCCTTGCCTGATCTTGAATCGGTTATTTCCCTGATTTAGAAACTACTCAGGTTCCCTGACTAATCTAGAACCACTTCCTTTCTCTGGCTTCTCTAAAATCTATACCCTTTCATTGGCTTGTCTAGAACCTGCACACTTTCCATTGTTGATCTCGAACCAGAAACTTTTCCCTTATCTAGATCCCATACCCATTTTTTAGCCTGATCCTTTCCCTGACTGATCTACAACCTGCGCTCACACCAACAACGATGGCTATAAAGATAACTGTAACGATAACTTACAGTAGCGTCCACCCCAGCGGACGATATTATTCTGATTGGCTGTCAATGTTTTTATCATTCATCAGCTGGAGAAAAATCATTCTGAAAGTGATTTCAAATATATCGTTTCTCTGTGCCGTTATCATTAATTCATTCTTCAATATTGAGAATCATTTTTAATACTATACTTTATCATTATGTTATAGTAATTGTCCTTGGTGTGAACAGGCCTTTAGATATTATAAAACCTCGATTCGTTTCCTGGCTGATCTAGGACCCTCACCCTTTCCACACTGATCTAGAATCTGCACTGTTTCTCTGACTAATCTAGAACCTTTCTTTGACTGATGTAGTGCATGGATAATTTACATGCAGATGTACAGACATGTCCTGTCCACAATAGATATATATTGTATATTATTACATTATGTGCTGAAAGGAAAAATACAAATACAGTCATGACAATGTGTACTATACACTTATACTAATGCTGCTCTCATTTGAGGAGAAAATCTTTGAATATCAATTTTTGAATTCATACAGCATCATCACACAGTGTGTAATGATTCACAGACTGTTTATGACCGCCGTTGACTTACCGTTACATTACTGTATTTTTAAATATATGAACCACCGCAACCCCGTCACTGGGGTTAATACCATTTACGAGTAAAAAAAAATATCGCTCCCCAGATGTAGATCTACATTTTGCTAAGTTTCGCTCGAACATTTAATGGCGCGTGCATACACGCGGAATCACTCGGACATTTAACAGTGTAGACATACACGCATACACGCAGATAGCTCAAAATGCGTATAGATAACACGCCAATTGACTTGAAAGTCATGATGTCATGTTGCGATTCAATGCGATTAAATGCAATGAACTTTTCTCTACTTTAGCATTGTTTTATTTTGTGTTTTGTTAGAGTTTCATTATTTTTTTTCAACTTTTTAACACTTTTTTAATATTTTTCTCTTCCTTATAGTATGGAATTTTACTCTATCAAAATTACAAGATCCCCCAGCAGCGAAAAACGTTGCTTTCACACTTCTCAGCGCCTGTGGTAAGACTCCTGTTCACTTTAACCGACTCCTGCATTCCCTCTGTCTTCCTCTCTACCTCACAGATGGAGCATTAATCACACATGTGTCAGTATGTGGGCCACGATGTCACATTATGGAATGATTGTTCAAGTGTTGGCAGTGAAGTTATTTTTACAGCTTGTCCTATGGATATTATGCAATTCTGCCAATTTTAGAACAAATGAACACAAAGATGCAAAACGATTCTAATTTAAAACTTTTTTTTTTCTGTTAGCAAACAAAACATGTTTATGTTACTATTACATGACTTACTGGTTTAGGAAATGAAGACAAGGCCATGAACAAAGTATTTATCAAAAGGTTACACATCTGTTATATGGCAAACAAAGTCATTGTTTCTTCTGATCTTTTTTTTTCTCCAGAGGAGTGTCTCAGAGAACTCTCTGGTTGCCATGGATTTCTCAGGGAGGATAGGCAGAGTGATTGACAATCCCGTGGAGGCTCAGAGTGCTGCCATGGAGGAGGGACATGCCTGGAGAGTTAGTTCAAACAATCATTTTTGTTTTGATTATTTAGTTATTTATTAGCTACACCTTGCTGGTACCCCATTTTGCCTTCAGAACTGCCTTAATTCATTTCGGCATAGATTCAACAAGGTGTTGGAAAAATTCCTCAGAGATTTTTGTCCATGTTGACATGATAGCATCCGACAGTTGCTGAAGATTTGTCAGACGCACATCCATGATGCGAATCTCGTTCCACCACATCCCAAAGGTGCTCTTTTGGATTGAGATATGGTGACTGTGGAGGCCATTTTAGTAATGAACTCATAATAATGTTCAAGAAACCATTTTGAGATGATTTGAGTGTTGCATTATCCTGCTGGAGGTATCCATCAGAAAATGGGTACACTGTGGACATAATGGGATGGATATGGTCAGTAACAATACTCAAGTAGGCTGTGCCATTTAAACAATGCTCATTTGGTTCTAAGTGGCCCAAAGTGTGCCAAGAAGCTATTCCCCACACAATTACACCACCATCAGCAGCCTGAACCGTTGATACAAGGCAGGATGGATCTATGCTTTTATGTTGTTTACCCCAATTTCTGACACTACCATCTTTGAGAATGTTTTCCCAATCTTCTTTTGTCCAATTTTTGTGAGCCCATGTGAATTGTACCCTCAGTTTCCTATTTTTAGCTGACAGGAGTGGCACTCAGTGTGGTCTTCAGCTGCTGTAGCTCATCTGCTTCAAGGTTCGATGTGTTGTGTTGGTTATTTGAGTTACTGTTGCCTTTCTATCAGCTCATACAAGTCTGGACATTCTACTCTGACCTCTGGCACTAACAAGGCATTTTCGCCCACAGAACTTACACTCACTGGATATTTTCTCTTTTTCGTAAAATCCCAGTTGATCCGCAGTTTCTAAAATACTCAGACCGGCCATTCTGGTACCAACAAATATGCCATTTTTAAAGTCCCTTGAATAACCTTTCTTCCCCATTCCATCTGCCTCAGATCATCTTGACCATGTCTACATGTCTAAATGCATTGAGTTGCTGCCATGTGACTGGCGGATTAGATATTTGCATTAACAAGCAGTAGCATAAGTGTACCTAATACAGTGGTCTGCTTATATCAGCACAAAAACTGTGTGGCGGGAGCTTCATGGAATGGGTTTCCATGTTCGAGAATCTGCATGCAAGCATCATATCATCAAGTGCAATGCCATTCATCAGGGGCCACTGGACTCTAGAGCTGTGGAAACGTGTCCCGTGGAGTGACGAATCACGCTACTCTGTTTGGCAGTCTAATGGACGAGTCTGGGTTTCGTGGATTGGCTTTGTGCCAATTGTAAAATTGGGTGGAGAAGGGATAAAGGTATGGGGCTGTTTTTAAGGGGTTGGGGAAGGGAAGTGAAATATAAATGCTTCTGAATATCAAGCCATTTTGAACAATTCTATGCTCTCAACTTTGTGGGAACAGTTTGGGGAAGGTCCTTTTCTATTCCATCATGACAGTGCCCCAGTGCACAAAGCAAGGTCCGTAAAGACAAGGTTGGATGAGTCTGGTGTGGAAGAACTTGACTGGCTTGCACAGAGCCCTGATCTCAACCTCATCGAGCACTTTTTGGGATGAATAGGAACGGAGATTGCGAGCAAGTCCTTCTTATCCAACATCAGTGCCTGACCTCACACTCCATAATGTGGTGGAAAGTCTTTCTAGAATGGTGGAAGCTGTTATAGCTGTAAAGGAGGGACCCAGTCCATGTTATTTGTTTTTAGAATGCAATGTCATTACAGTCTTTGTTGGTATAATGGTCAGTTGTCTCAATACTTTTGTCCAGGATGTTGTAAGTTTATTGGTTGTGTGGTTTTGTCTTTTTTTCAGAAGAGAAGTCCACGTATGAATGTCCTAGGAAGCCCTAGCCCGTTACACCCCTCATCATTAAGTGGAGGTACTTTCTAGAGCATTTTTGACATCATTGCTGAATAAAATAATTCGTTTATTTAAAAATATAAATAAATAAATAAAAACTTTTGAGTGTAAATTGCAGGAAAATCGAATAACTAAAACTAAAACAAAAAGTTAAAATCATTACTATCATACATCGTCTTAATAAGAAAAGTTCATTAATGGTTATGTCGATAAAATCCTTCTAATATAAAGAGGTGAAATACAGTACATGCTTTTAAAGGAGCATTGTGGAAGTTCTGAAATTTCTTACCGTTACTGACACCAGTGGCCGTTAGAGAAACTACAGCCAGTCTTATGCACGTTCTCGGTGCGCACACTCGCACACTCGTTGGCCACACTAGATAAGGTTTTTTTTTTTTAGCTACGAGGAGTTTCCGTGGTTATCTGGATTGTGCTGGAGGCTGGTCGATTCTTTCCGTCCACAGAGTCCATTTGAAACACTACATCTAGCGATTTCCGCTGCTCACTAATGGCTGCCGTACGGATGTAAGCCCAAGTAGACGATAACACGCATGATGTCACAATTTGTGAATTTTCATGCCAATTCGGACCCAACACCTCCACACACAATTGAGCCTACAGGCTGATAGAGGCAACCGTGGTGGACAGTCAATGTGTCATTCTTTCTATTACGTTATGGTTGGCTCATAAATGTACAAATGAAGACTCTATTTTAAAGAGTTAGTTCACCAAAAAATGAAAATTCTGTCAGTATTTACTCACCCTCATGTTGTTCCAACCCCGTAAGACCTTCGTTCATCTTCGGAAC
>JAOTRC010000008.1:21912636-21925119 GCA_027497675.1 Cyprinella lutrensis | reverse complement strand
CTCTGTCATTCGAATGAACTCGAATGAACACTCCCATTACCTTTACAGGTGAAGTTGCATGTGTTAATGTCAATTGTACATAATGGTGTCAATACTGCAGTATCAGTATGAGCCAGAATTGGACCCAGAAAGCGGCGTTGAAGAGAGGCAAGCAGAACCTCCCTAAAGATGGCTCTTACAAAACGTTTCTGAATGGTAATTTGCCTATCTATATATTTTTTTAACTTTATACATAACAATAGCATACACAATGTTTGTTTTATACAATAGCATCGAAATGGCTACTATATACACAAACAGTGTTGGTATTGCTTTACGTTCTTGATCAAATCGAAAATAACGTCATAAAGCATATATACATGAAAAATACATTTACAACATTAGTATATATACAAAATTCTGGTCCATAATAATTGTACGCGTTTGCCGTAGACACAAAATAGCATAACTAGTAGCCTAGTGGCTATAAAGCCAGTGCTGGCATTTGATAAAACTAAAACATTAGGTCTGAAATTATACATGCAAATACATTTAAAATGATTAAGTCTTAGCCTACTCACAGGTTGTGGCCCAACAACTGCTTCCTCTGCTTTTAAAGTTGGAAATGCTTCATGTTTTAGTAACAGTTTCTTGTTGAATTTGTGGAAATTCTGGAAGCTGTCTTCCGTAAAATGCGCAGCACAGAGAGTTAAATTACGATCGTCATTTTCAGGAACATAATCAAACATAAATTGTATCCATTGTTGACGAAGTACAGCGTCCATGGGAAGCTCGAACACAGAAGACACTCGACGAGCCGCTTGAATAGGTGAATGCCCTTTTCTGCATATTCCGGAGGGAGGGTTGATGCAAATGTATGGATTAGTGATGTCTAAAAGCCAGCTGTAGTCCATAATCAACTCGTTTTTGAATTGATTGTGACTACACCCCAACCAAACTTTTGGTAGTGTACACTTTGCCAAACTTTTAACTGCTGTGAAGAGTTTTATCACTCCTGGTAAAATTAGCCATGATGTGCCAAATTAACTGAGCTGATAAGAGAAAGAGCTGGCGAGAACAAACAAGAGTGAAATACTGTGTATCACCTTACATTAACACTTCAAACACCTTGCTTTGAATAATCCGCGCTGAGAACTGAGAAATAACTACCATGTCATATTTTGACTGTAGACAACATGTTTATTGGATTCATTTGGAGTGTTTTTATGTAATGCTATTTGGTTTTTATTACTTCTAAGCTTTCTTTCCATTATTTCACAAGTGACGTATTTATACTCTGTGTTTATGAAGGCGTAGTCTGTGCAAGTAAGACCCAAAAAACAATAACTTTGGGATGTGTGCATGTTTTCCTCTAAACATTGTACTTGTTTGAGTAATTCCTCTTCATGTTCGTCTGTGTCCCTGTGTTTGTTGTGCTTTGATTGCTGCCTTGTATACAGTGTGATGTCTATACCATACTTGTTTGTGCCGTTTGCATTTGCCAGTTTAGCACTGTGGTGTCAATATGCTTAGTTGTTAAAAGGAACTCTGAGAGCTTAATGCAAGGCACTTTCGTTTGCAAGGGTCGTCTCTAAACCACAGATTCAACAACTCTGAAAGTTCAGAAAGATGAAAGTTCAGTCTATTACTGTATGTTAAGTTTCACACTAGCTATGTGGTACTTTCAACCCTTTCATTTAACCTTCTGAATGTCTAGTGACCTTCCTTCACTCACCAGTGGGTAATCAAACACATTCGACTCTTTAAGAGGTCTAAGATTTGTTAATGGTTATGAGGGTTTGGTTTTATTTGTTTTGGCAGATATTCTGTGTCTCTGGTTTAGTGTATTTACATATCCACTTGCCTTCAAAATCAACATTCACTTTTTTGTGTAAGTTAGGAGTCAAACAGGCCCTAACCTGTCAAAACTGTGTCTTCCCTCTGCCTTGTGAATTTGCACTCTAGACATTCTTTAAACTGAAGCATAATGGAAGTCTTTCACATGTGCAATCTGCTAAAGTCATGAAAATGTCAGCCAGGAAAGAGAGATCTCACAGTATTGAGAATTTCTTTCCTGTTTAGCATCCAAATATGTGGAATTGAAATGGCAGTTAGGTCTCATGCACATGTTTATGCCTTATATTGGCATAAAACTCCAAACAAAACTCCAAACACATCTTTTTTCATTTTTTTTAAATGACTCAAGTGCCGTTCTTTGTTCTGGTTTCAAAGAAAAGTTTAAGTTCAAATAATTTAGAGTAGCGGTCAAAGCCGAATCGAAAAACAGTTGTTCGCCACCAGCAGCCATTCTTTGTTTTCAAGTAGTGAACCGTCGCAACTCTGTCATCATTATAAGCCCGCCCGCCGACTCTATACATAATGTGATTGGCCTGACCAGAGTTTGGTTTTCCAGCTAAAAGTCTATGGAGAGTTGCTAGACCGCACTGGCTGCGAAATAATTTTTGTTGCCTCTAGGGTGCGTCTAGATTTCTAGGCTAGCGAGTGCAAGTCCGATAATGAAATATTGGAAGAACTATTCATTCAACCCAAACCTGCATCGCAAGGACAACTCGAGCATGACGATTCTCTGTGAAACATGTAAATGTATACATTAGCCGAGCTCTAGAGTGAATGACTGGTCTAACCCTAACATAAAAAATGCAAGTGGTTTGCGAATCCTGCATTGAGATTTGAGAAGCAGTCGTCAGTAAAATAAAGGGAACACAGAAAACGTTTAGGATTATACTGCTGTGTCAGTAATGGTAAACATTAATTTTATCCACTGATTCTTCACATGCTTATCCTTGGGCAGTGAAAAAAATGGCTATACCTTCACAGTGTCTGTCTATATCCACAGGAATCAGCTGCCCGTTTGAGGTTCAAGCTTTCCCTGGTGTCTGTATGCGCAATATGTAGGCAGGCAATATGCTAATGTTTCGTTTTGACGTCATGACGAAACAGCTTATGACTTGTTTGAAAAAAACAATTAATTTCATTGACTCAGGGTTGACTCTTACTTTTAAAAGACAATAACTTTATAAACAGTGCACTTTCAGATTTAAAACTTTACAGGATGTGTTCATTCACTTAAAGCTTTGTTACACATTACATGAAAGGTCATTTTCAAAAATCCATAATAGGGGCCCTTTAAATCTTCCTATGCGTGTAGGAGACCGAACTGAATGCAAACTTTTTCGCGAACTGATTTATCCCCACTTTTATACGATTTTTTACATATAAACAGAGTACATCACACAATTACAGATACCATTGGAATTTTACATATATGTAGTTAATTCGGTAACGCTTCCTTTTACAGTACTTACAGTTTACTTACAGTGTACTTACCTAGAAAGTACTGCTAATATAACGTAAGTACATGGAACAGGGTTAGGTTTAGTGGTAGGTTCCAGGTTAGTACTAGTTATTACCCAGTAATTGTAGTTACTAAAATAAGTACATAGTATTTACATTGGTAACTGGACTCTAAAAGGAAGCGTTACCGTTAATTCCATCTCTTTTGTTCATAGAAAGTACCATACAGCAAACAGAGACAGAATAAGATTAATTCTTAGTTAAGCAATAATAAAAAGGGAATATACAATTATGGATCTTTCATATTAAGCAAATTATGTCCAAACAGCATTCAGTGTGAGAGAATAAAACAAAGACAAAAATACAGTACAAACAAACAAAACAAACAAACAAAAAAACAAGAACAGCAAAATAAACCAAAAAAAAAAAAAAAACCTTGGTCATTCAAATACATATTCAGGTTAATATCACGTGTAAGAAGATTCTTTACTGCCAGAGGCGATATAGTCGTTTAAAACCATTTCACTTTCCTACACAGTTTAGGAAAGGAGCCCAAATCGTATAGAAGTTGCCAGAAGATCCCTTCATTGTATGCCTGATTTTTTCTAATTCAATGAAATAAAAGATATCATTAATCCAAAGAGAAATGAGAAGGAGATGTAGACAATTTACAATTGATTGAAATTAGGCATCTTGCCAGAAGAATGACAAAAGCTACAAAATGAGTCTTATATTTGGGCATGTTAAGTGAAAGAGAGAGAGTCCCAAATAAAGCTGCAACAGGCAAAGGTTTAACATAAATTCCAAGAACTTCAGATACTGTTTTAAATATTTAAAACATTTGTGTAGAGATGGACAAGACCAAAGCATACGTGCAGTAGATGCAGGGGCTTGATGACAGCGATCACACATGGGATCTACCTCTGAATATATTTTAGAAAGTCTAATTTTGGTCCAGTAGGTGCAATGAAGGATTTTACACTGCACCAGACCCCGGCGCAGAAGGATGAGGAGTGCACACAACATAGAATCTTTTCCCATTATTCTTCTGGAATATTTTCCCCTATGTCCTCCTCCCACGGAGATATAGATGCAAGTGAACTCTCATGTAGGGAGCAGATTGCTTCATAAAAATGTGAAATTATACCCTTCATAAAATGATTAGGTTTGATGAAGGAGTCAATGGGAGGGACACTAAGGAGGCAAGGAAACTGAGGGTGCATGTCCCTATCAAAGCTACAGACCTACAAATATCTGAAAAAAATATGTTTGGGCAATGCATTTCTCCTGTAATTGCTGGAAAGATGCAAATGTATCTAAAAATATTGAACTGTAATAATACCCAATGCTGACCACTGGGAGAAAGTGCTATCCATAATGATGGTAAGAAAGCAAAATTTGCTGCTATAGGTGCTGAAATAGAGGAAGCCAAAGTGTCTGAATTACCTCCAGATTTTCAATTTAGTTTTAACGATATTTTTTGTTGTTGTTGGTGTAGGAAGAAGTTGAGCATTTAATAGGAGTTCTAGGGCTAATAGCAAAGTAGGCATACATGAGGTAGCTTCCATGGCAAGCCATACAAATGAGTGATGAGAAAAGTCTTGATTTAACCAATATTGTAAGACCCTACGATTTATTAACCAGTAATACAATTGAAAGTTAGGTAAAGCCATTGCCCCAAGTATAGGTCTCAGAAGGAAAGCCTTACGGATTCTGGGGATCTTTTTATTCCAAATAAAAAACACCAAAATTAGGAAATCAATTTGGTGAAAAAAGTATTGAGGAAGGAAAATGGGTATGCACTGAAAATAATAAGAGAATTTTGGAAGGATATTCATTTAAACCCAGTTGATTCTTCCATCCAAGTACAGAGGAAGCAGTGACCAGTGCTCAAATTTTTTCTTTATCTTGAGAAACAAATTAGCAAAGTTACATTTAAAAAGACCTATATCTGTGATGCAAACTCCAAGATAGGTAAATCTATGTTGGGAGATTTTAAATGGAAAATTATGTAAAGGGTAGTTCCTAGCTGCAGAGTTCAGTGGAAAAAGCTCACTCTTGCCTAGATTTAATTTATAACCAAAGATTGAACCAAAGGACTTTAAGACAGTGCTGTAGGTATCGACATAGGCCTACTCAAATCTGAAATGAAGAGAAGATCATCTGCATACATACCTTTTGTTCTGTACCCATTCTTTTTATGCCTATTATAAAAGAATCAGATTGCAATAGAGAGGGGCTCAATAGCAATGGCAAAGAGAAGTGGACTCAGAGGGCATCCCTGGTGAGTGGACCGGTGAAGGGGAAAATATCCTGAACGAGTATTATTGCTCTTG
This sequence comes from Cyprinella lutrensis, assembly GCA_027497675.1. Lineage (NCBI taxonomy): Eukaryota > Metazoa > Chordata > Actinopteri > Cypriniformes > Leuciscidae > Cyprinella > Cyprinella lutrensis. The sequence continues at coordinate 21,919,489 of JAOTRC010000008.1, read as the reverse complement.
ACAGAAGCTTGGGGGCCACAATACAGAAACCTCACCTAAGAAATAAATTTGCGACCGAAACCAAATTTTTCTGGAGTGTAAAAAAGATGCTTCCACTCCACCCGGTCAAATGCTTTCACTGCATATCATGTAATTACAGCCTCTGGGATAACAGAAGAAGAGGGGTTGCATACAATATTTAAACAGTCTCCTAATATCTAAAAATGAGTGTCTATTTTTATAAACCCAGTCTGAATCGGAAAGATAATGGATGGTAAGATGGACTCTAAACTCTAAACGAAGTAAAAGTACAGTTTTTCCATTAGAAATGCACTCGAGTGAAAGTAAAAGTACATTTAAATCTACTCTTAAAAGTAAAAAAAAAGTACTCAAGCAGGCTAAATGTAACAACGTACATGTACTAGGCGTTATACCCACCTCCAAATGAAATACATATTTTCTATGGTTTTGTATAATACATTTTTCTAAAATTTCATTTTCAAGTGTTGAGGAGTATTATTCTACATTTGTCAGTATCATGCCAGAGGAGCTTTTTTAATACTATCATTTAAAATATATTTTTCTTGTAATGTATATGTTGTAGTTAACGTTGTAGTTACGTTGTAGCTACTTTTTCAAAAGAGCTTCCGTTTACTTTGACTACTTTAGTTTGTTGTTAGCTATAGTTGTTTGTTGCTAAGTTTGCCTAACACTCTTTGAAACAGTAAACAAAGGAAAATCTAGGCTTTTTGTCAAAATGTTGTGATTTTTTCCAGGCATTTTAGTTTTTTTTACAGTTGTGTGTACAGTTTGGGAGAATTGGTACCTCTTCTAAACCTTAAATGACAGGCTTCGCCCAGTTTGGAACGGGTCATGGCTAGGGCAGGAAAATTAGAGACTGCAACCAAAAAAATAAGCCAAACACGATAAAATTCACAAAGGCATTGCTCATTTGTTCACTACTGTTTATTATTGGATGTTAAAGTCTGCATCAAATGGAAGTTGCAATAAAAATAGACGGCATGATTATTACTATTTTTAAAATAATGATGTGCACAGACAAATCATTTCTAATAAATGCTGCAATATTCCATAAAAAATTAAGTTTAAAAAAACATGTATTTTCTGTATGAATACATTCAGTATTTAATCTGATTAATTATCTGACATAGGCCTATCTCTGTAAAACTAACAGCTTGGAAAAATTCAGTCTACATTCCAGTCTGACACTGTAGAACCTGGAGTGTAGTGGAACAGACACATATGGAAAATATCTCTAGGCATAATGTCAATCTTATCCACATATGGAAAAGGGTGAAATGAATCTCAAGTTTGTGAGTTCAACATCAACACCTCTGAATGGAACTCCCTCTAAAAACATTCCCTGATTTAGATTTCCCTACCTTTCCTGAAATCCAAACTGCTTTCCTGTTGTAGTTTACAAAACCTTTTCTCTTTGAGATTTACATTTACGACTTGCTTGCTGACTTTATTGTACCATTTGTCTTTACCACTACCTTCTCTGCTGTCTCTTTCAGGCTCTAAGAGTGTGGTTGAAGTTCAGACTAAAATGTCGGTTTGTGGTGGCCTTCCTTTTTTTCTTCAGTCTGACAGTGGCGATGATATACACCCTTCCACCCTTCCCATCTGAAGAGAGCAGGGTGAATCTACGGGGCCCCTGCAATAACAAACCCAGTGAGCTGGTGGAGACGTGGTCTCAGAAACCTTACCTTTCAGTGTCTTCATATGGACAGAACAGCAGAACTTGGAAGAACCTTGAAATGAAAGATTCCGCTAAGCATCTCCTGATGGTCAACCATCCCCAACTATCATTTTCCTCCGGAAATCAAGTTCAGGAAAAAGAATCTAAAAAGCATACAAAAAGTAAAGTAAACAACAAAAAAGAACGATATCTGCGGGACACAAACAAGCCATTTGCAGCCAGTGCTAAACGAGGGCGAGCCAATAGACTAGGAAATAGCAATAACACAACCATCCATCTTCTTCGCTCCAGACGTGACCCTCAGGCTGCCAGCATCCAAAGCCTCCGCCCAAATAACAAGACATGCAGGCACAAATGCACTCCAGATGGGGACAGAGTAAAGAGGCTTGTGGGGCAGTTCTCTGATACACAGCAGGTGGTAAAACTGAAACAGGCCCCTGGAGAGGAGGGAACACATGAAAGACGAGCAGGGCCCTCAGAGAGGAAGAGGCCCAAATCTGACGACGGGATTCCAGCAAAGGCTGGCATCAAGGAGTCAGCCACTGACTGGTGTAAGACTGTCTCTGATGAGGCTTTTATTGAAAACTGGAACCAGACCAAAGCAGAGACTCTACCCTGGTTCAGTGAGGATGATGTGAAAAAGATGGCACTTCTCTCCAGTGGCACTGTGTTGAGTAAAGCCAGGCTTCCAGGCCATGGTCAAGTGCTTCAGGTTGGATTAAGTGATAGATATAGCATTTTTGCTTCTGCGGGGGACAATCATGTCAAACGCTGCCAGACCGGAAGCTGTGCTCTCATAAAACGCCCCAATGACTGGTTTGAGGTGTTCGCCTTTCACCTGGACAGAGTCCTAGGTCTGAACCGGAGCTTGCCCGCAGTGTTGAGAACATTCCACAGTGAGATTCTACCATACAGGTACACAACTGGGTCTCCCAGACCAGTGGTATGGTGGGATCCCAGCATCCAGCATCTGTCTGATGCTGACAACGACCAGAACTCTTTTTCACTTACTTGGCCACAATATCAGACTCTGCTTAAGAGCAGGTGTGGTGCTCGCGTACCGTTGAACTTTACAACATGTGTGGGAGTTCATCATTCAGAGTGGGGGCGGCTGTCCTTGTTTGACTTCTTGCTGCAGGTAAGAGGCACTGTGAAAAGATATTACATCATTTTGGATATTTGGTTTGCACAAACTCTATTTTTTGAGAGTAAATTGCATATGTACACCAGAAATACAGTATGATTATCTTATAATATGAATCCAAAAAAAAGATTGGGATATGTAGACAATAGAATAAAAATGGTCAGTAACTGAAGTTTTAAAGGTTTACTAGGTTATACGACTCCAGTTTATATGCATTTTAATCATGTCTTTGACCGTTGTGGTTAGAAACTCTTTTATGAGTCACCACGTTTAGGCCTGCCAACTACATAATGGCCTACCTGCCAAGCCCGGTTTTTAAAGTAATTCATGTTTTCCATTTTTAGCATTGGCATTTTTCCTGTTCAAAACAGACTCTTAAAAATGAAGTGTGTGATTTTAGATTTAAAACATGTTTTTTGAAGACGTGCCCCATCTGGCATTGTTTAGACTAACAGTAAGTTTTGCCACAAAGTTAAGTCATTGGTTGAGCCATGAATGCTATGTTGTGCTGGTCGGGATACTCCGACCTTTCTTGCTCAAAGGTAAAACAAATGATTTTCAGAATAGGTCTGGAGTTGAAAAACCAGGTTCAGGGGTCTGAAACATTCACAATAAAAGTTCTCTGTCATCTCAGGTTTTGATCCACAGTTGAATCTCTATTATAAGAATCAGCTGAAAGACTCAACTGGATTATTTTAGTTCATTTATTTAGGTTCACAACAAGCTTAAATGAAAGCATATAAGCAGCATAAGTTTAATCATTTTAAAAGTTACCTACAGTATATATTCGAAAGTTTTTAATTTAAATCAATATTTGCATATGAATAAAAGCTTCATAACAATATTGAAAAAAAAAACAAACTCAAAATTGCATGTTGTCTTTAGATATTAGGAAAGGAGAAAATAGTTTGAAGAAAAACATTATTTTTACACACTTCACCGTTAAGAAGTTTCATTTAAGGCTGCTTTTCTTTTCTTCCTGGTCAGCTTTCTAATGATAGCTCTCAAAAAGATTTTTAATTAAAAATGCTATCACTGTAAGTGCAAGAAGTCAACCTAGTTGTTTAAAACAATGTTTGTGAGGTAACCAGGGAGTTACTAACTGAATCACAGCCAGTTTCAAAATGCTGGAGTGTTGCATTTAGTGATTTAGCTCAGTTTAATTATTTACTTAATGTCCAACTATTAGCAAATATGTTATAAACCCACTGTTTTTATTACATTTATTTTTTAGGATTATATATATATATATAGAGAGAGAGAGAGAGAGAGAGCACTTTTGTGAATATTATCAAATCACAAAACCACAAAGGACATTTCAACCTGTCACTTTCACTTTCAACCTGATCATTATAAGTATGCATTTATGGATTTTTTTTTCTATTATTTATGTCTAAAATTTGAATTAAACGTCATCATGATGACAATGATGATTTATTTTAAATTGCTGCTATGTGGAGCAAAAAGTGGAGGAGAGGTAGAAAAGTGTAAAAGACATCATCTAAACCTGTTAATGACCTAATCACAATCCTCATGTGATCAAGATTAGATGTATTATAATTCACAGTGAATGAAATTTACGATTCTAATTTTGACAACATGAAATAAGTGTGCTTGGATGATGCTCTGGGAATTGCAGTGTTATATATATAAAACCATATTAATTTATTTACTTGTTTGACATTTTTTCCACTTTTTATCATTTAGTCTGAAAAAGTTACACTGCAAAGCTTTCAAACAATCTAACATCATAGATCCAAAGGTGGTAATCTTCATAGATATTTGGAAACCCCCAATATTTAAATGCCAACAAGTTTTTCAATGACTGGTTGCTAAAGCATTATCCCCAATTCTATATTGTTACAGTCACCTACCAATCTGTTTGAACCATGTTATGTATGATCAGTGTTGGGTAAAGTTTCCTTTTAACAGTAATGCATTACAATATTGTGTTTGTCCCTAAAGAAGTAAGTAATTGCATTATTCAGTTACTTTTCAAATGTGTCACATTACTTTGCATTACTTTTTTTTTCATCTGGCCTGCTTCTTTGTTTGTTTTTTATATTAAAAAAAAGTATTTTTGGTAAAAGTAAAGGCCCTTTCACACAAGGGGCCAGATTTACTAACTGGCGTTAAAAAACCTTCTGTCAAGATTTCCTAAAGACACACGGCGAAAAATGAGTGCTGAAAAGGAGTGGACGGTAAGTTTTTGCAGTAAGCTGACCTTATTGCAAATGCAATAAATATGTAGACATTAATACAGACATTAATAATAGAGACATTAATAATCTTCAACACTCCAGCCCCAGAGTCACAAACAACAAAACATTGGTTTCAAAGACGGCATGTCTGCCTTTTATTTCTATGTTAAGCAGGGGTTTAAAAGTAACCAAGAAAATATTAAATGAAACATTACGAATAAAGAAACAAACAAACAAAAAAACATCACCCAAACAAAAGACAACCAAAATATTAAACAGGAGGAAAGATATAGGTATCCTACACCCTACGTTACCCACAAGTTAACTTATTAAGGTCATTACCTCAACTGAATGTTATGACATCGCACACATTGTAACCCAACAACAAAGAGCACAACGAGTGCTAACTCATCTGGGACTGAAGAGTGGAACAACCTCAACGCTGCGTTTGTCTCTCTCCTTCCTCCAAACTATTTCAGCTGCTTTATAGGGAAGTCCTCAAGACACCAGTGCTCAGGTCGATGAATTAGCACATGTGGTAGTAATTTACCTATCAAGAAAGCAAAGAGAGGAAGACAAAGACAGAGAAAAAAATACACTCCTTGTATAAACAACAAAAACAATTTGAATACGTCCTTGGAGGTAACACATATTTAAACGTTATTTCCTAAAAAAGAAAATAGTTTAAATATTAGTATATATTGAAATTTAACGGCTTTTAAATGAATATGCAAATTAACCCCATCTCCATTGGTTGATTGGTTACAATGTAGTGATGTCAGAAACACCAGCAATCTCAAACCGTGTTTTCGAGATTGTCTTTGGTTCACTGCAGTATAAAAAAAGAGAAAATACTGGACAATGGTGTTGACTTATGAATTTGAACATGGTTTGTCTTAAAACATATTAAAAACACCGCATAGACATATAAACATCTTTAAAAGCTGGATTTCCACCACAGGGAATATCTTGCAGAGTGTTGATACACCAAGATTTCCCAATCGGTTAAGATTTAAAAACTCCTGTAGTCTGAACCGGGCTTAAGAGTTAAAGAAAAACGTTTTTTTTTCTGCTTGATTACAAACCATGCTGAATCAAGAGTGGAAATATCACTCGATGGCAGATGAGGCAGAATGTAAGTGCATGTGTAATTGCATGTGCTCATGAATGTGCTTGATGGATTTGTGAGTATAATCTGCGTGTGTGAAAACTGTGTGTGCTGTAAAAATGTGGGACTATGGATGTCCATGAATAATACATTAGGTCTTAGTAGAAAAGTCAATAGCTGTAACATGGCCAAAAGCTAATAGCTTTGTATTGATTTGGTGAAATTGCTGACTGGGACCCTTGAACACTTGTTCCTCGCAATTCATTTAGCACCTCTGATGACACTGATGTGAAACCTCACACCCTTAAGCACAGAACAGTGTGAAGGACACACTCACTGTCACCACAAGACCTTCTGTGTGCCGCTCTGAAATCTAGATCAGTGGTTCTTAATTGGGGCGACAGATCTGGCCTGAATGGATCACAAATGAGATAATGCATAAAATACAATGCCGCCAACCATAAAATTATATTTAAGTAGCAAAATAGATAGACTTAGCCTCTTTTTTTGTGAGGAGGAAAACACTTCACATATTTTGTTGTTGTTGTTGATTACCATATTATTTGTTCCAAGTGTTTCATTTACTTTTGTATAGTTTTGTATAGTTTGTATATTTTGTATAGTTCATTAATTTCACTTAAATGGCAATGAAGATTACCTATTAATTGTCATTTAAGTGAAATTACTGAACTTAAATA
>JAOTRC010000008.1:21894611-21907422 GCA_027497675.1 Cyprinella lutrensis | reverse complement strand
ATCATATGCACGTAAAAACTCACTTTAGCGTATATATTACACGACAATACACATGCGTGCTATAAAGACGCATTTAGAGTGATCGGGTTGGTTATAGCGTGTAGTGCTTTGATTTACCTAGTGTTCATTGAAAGTCAGTTTAGTCATCTTCTTGTGTCTTTGGATTTCAACAGTTCACCGTAACTCTTTACATTTCAGTTACAAATAGTTTAAAAAGACAAGATTTAAAACCTATATTCATGTCTATTGTCATAGTATAAGTGAGATTAACCGTGTCTGTTTGGTCACACTTAGATTGGGGAAGATGCATTTACTTTTAACTATGACTTTTGCCTTAATAAACTCCTATTTTACTGCTTATTAATAGTCAGAAGGTTGTTGTTGTAGTGGTTAAGTTAGATCTAGGGACGTGGAATATAGTCATGCAAAATAAGGCATTGTGCTTTAACCTACTAATAAACGTCCAATATGCTAGTTATGCATGCTAATAAGCATTGTTAATAGTGAGAATTGGTCCCCAAACTTAAGTGTAACAGATTACAGAGCTTTTTTTTTTCTTTTAACATCTTATTCTTTTGTTGCTTTTTAGGTGAATGACAGACTGGACCGGTCTTGCTGTGGTTTCAGACCAGACCCATCAGAACTGTGTGTAGAAAACCTGCTACATATTAAATGTGAAAACCCAAAGGACTTGAATCTGGTGCACATCCTGGTAAATGAAATATTTGTGATATTTGTCAGATCATCTGAAAACATGTCAATACAAAGCAGCACACAACATCCTCACATTATCTCAGCCAATTTCGTAAAAATTCGTAGGAGTGATTAAAAGGTGGCTAATTCATACGAATTCTTACGACCTTCATATGACCTTCGTACGATTTTTCTAATACCAGGTGATGGGAAGGTTCAGGGGCGGGGTCAGGGGTAAGTCATTTGTACGAATTCATACGAATATGCACAAATAAGCAAAAATCGTACGAATTTGTACAAATTAGTCACCTCGTAAAATTCGTACAAATTGCAGTGCGATCGGGTTGAACTCCAGTTGTGGAGAAAAGGGTCCGATATTTTATAGAAGTGAAATTGTTTATTCATAAGAAAAGGTTCTTCAAGGGTACAAGTTCAATTCACTTCTAATTCATTGTATTATTGTATCACTGGATAAAGCATATATATTCATATTAAATTTGGAGGATAAAGGGTATATTTATACATTTTAAAAAAAATATTTAGTGTAATAAAGTGCCCTTAAACTAGTCAGGAGTTCGTTTGACCTTGAAGAGAGTAAACATGCATAAATAATGATCCTATGGCTTCAGTGAAACTTGAAGCAGTTCCTTTTTTATTCATCTAGTTTTATTGACCGGTCTCACAACAAGGTTACATCACTGGCAAGCATTCGTTTTTTTCTGCCAGGAGAGAGTAGTAAAAAAAAAATCTTTCATTCTGCTTTCCAATATCAAAAGTAATAACTTTCCTGCAGCTCTTGAGATCTATGCGAAGTTTGAGCTCCCACTCAAACTGTGAGTTAGAAACCCAGTTGTATTAAGTGAGGCAGCTAAAATGAGTCAAGGCAATCTGTTTCCATGGGAGCCTTTAGATTGGTTGTGTAGTCATTATCTGATAGTGTTCAGAGAGCTGGAGAAATGCAGCTCCAAAAGTGTCATCTGTTTTAATATTGCTTGCTCTCTAAATCTTTCCACAATTTTAGAAATATCTCCCTGTCACTTAGAAACCTACAGCTCACAGCAACTAGTATAATTCATAAAAGCTGTCTTTTTTGTTAATCCTGACCCTGAAATTAAACGTGCATGTGAAGTGAAAAAGTTTTTGGCAGACAGGATGTTTCAGTGATAATTTAGTCTTGACTTCTGCATATGTATGTGTACACACTGAATATACTTTTGGCACAATTGTGAGATTATAAATGCAATTAAAAAGAATCAAAAGAAAGAAAAGAGGTATAGCACTTGGTGTCAGGTGTCACTTGGTTTGATATTTTGTGTTTAATGCAATGCAATTCTAAGTGTGTATTTTTAAGTGTGACTTAAATGGTTAGTTCACTAACAACAACAAAGACAATTCTGTCATCAACCCTCTGCAAAACACAAATGATAGATATTAAAACCTAAGATATTTCTGTCCCTCCATCGAAAGTCAACACTGTTTCAAAAAGACATTGTATGCACAATATAAGAACCCTAGTGGTATATCCAGGTCTTCAAAAGTGACTTAATGGCTTTATATGATAATATAATTTAGTCTTCAAAATAAAAATTGATTAACGTTCAATAAAGCGGAAGCTCAAATGTGCTTGTTTAACCCACAGTAATCAATGAGGTTTGTTTTTGTGTCACACAAGCACATTTGAGCTTCTGCCAGAACCAATAAAAGGTTGGTTCTCACATGCCAAGAAAATACGGTTGAGCTTCTGTTTACCACATTTGATGAGCTCTATGTGTGTTAATTCGTGATTATGCGAATAAAAATTATATGTGATCAAGCCTCTTTTGAAGAATTCAACTTTTACAAATCTATGGGCATTCAAGAAATAAGAAATTGCTTATGCTTCATTAAAAATATCAAAAATGTACCAACGTCTAATAGTTTTGGAATGACTTGAGAGTAAGTAATTGACAGAATTTTCATTTTTCAAACAATTTGGGGTCTCTGGATTTGATTTACCAGTAAATAACAATGAATCGTTTCAGTTATGGTCTAATGTAAACCTCTATTTATAGGTTCGGAACACAGAACCATCAAGACTGGTTTTTATTGACAATGCAGGAAGACCTCACCAACCACAAGACAATCTCAACTTCAGACTTCTTGAAGGCATTGATGAGTAAGTATTAATATTTGTGAATATATTCTAACCGTACTGTTTACAGCAGGGGTCTCCAACCCTGATCCTGGAAAGATATACCTTCCTGGAGACTTCAGTTACAACTAGAGCATGTGAGCCGAGCTTTAATATTTCCTCCAGAGAGCGGAAAGCTCTGATGAATAAAGAAGAAGAAATTGAAAGCTGTGGGGAAGTACAGCATGTTCCTGGATCAACTTCATTGTTGATTCCAATCATCCAATCAGATTTGAAGGACAAGTTTACAGTTTATGTAAGCTTGTTAAGTTTAGAGTTATAACAAGGGTTATATGCGTGTTATTCACCTCACACCTGTTCATTTCCCTCTGAATTTAGGGGCAAGCTAGGGTAGGGATAGGTTTGGGGGTAGGGATAGGGTTAGCTCTATTTCCGAATGTCATGTAAAAGTACCCTTAGAAACTACTATATAATTTGTAACTAACTCTATGCTATATATGGTTGCACCAATTGTTCTGAAAGCAGAATGTTGCAAGTAGTTCATAAGCTCTCCATAAAGTAATTTGTAGTCGCATAATGCAATAATAAGTCAAATCAGCTTTTTTAAAGCAAGTTGAAAGCAGCTCTAGAATTAAGTTATTGTCCAGCTAAAGTTAGTTTTGATTGATTCACTTCCGTTGCAAAGATCATTAGTTATTAGTTAGAGCTTACCCTCAATAATCCAATACCTATCTGCAAATATTTGAACAGAAGTTTATTCTTTATTCAAGAAATGCCTTGAATTGATTAAACAATACCAAGAATGTCAACTTCATGTAACTAACAATAGAAATGTTTCCTTTGAAATACAAAACGTCTTAATTATTATATCCCCCAGTTTCACAGACAAGGCTATTTACTTCCTTAAATATTTACTTTATACATTACATTTCAACTAAGTTTCATTCTAAAAACGCAGTGCCGTTTACGTCAAAACAAGGTTTGTAAGCAACTTATGCTTACTGATGGAACCAGCCACAGGGCCAGGGTTAAGACCCCTGGTTCACAGTGTTATTGTATGAACATGTGGCTAGAGTGGTGTGGCCACGTATAAAACTGGTTAAAACGAGTTAACTATTACTAGTTTGAACAATGACTTCTTACCATTGTGACCTTGAGCAACACACTGTTGACCCTAAAATGCATTGCAAGTAGCCTATATTTGGATAAAAAAAGCGAAGAAGTAGAAAAGTTATGTTTACTGATTCAAATTTTAGATTAAGAATATTGTTATAATTATTGTAAACAAAAAAAAAATGCCCCTCTACTGATCAACATGTACAAAACTTTCAGTGTTAAGGCTATAGCTATGCATAAAGATATGGTTCTATAGCAGAATAGCCAACCCGATCTCACGAGAATTCGTACAAATTTTACGAGGTGGCTAATTCGTAACAATTCGAACAACCTCACTCGTATGAATTAGTACGTTTTTGCTAAATTGTACATATTTTACGAATTGGCCAATTCTTATGAATTCCTACGAATGATCTACCCCTGACCCCGCCCCTAAACCTACCCATCACGTGGATTTGGACAAATCGTACGAATTCGTACGAGTGTCGTATGAATTAGTACGAATTAGCCACTTTTTAATCACTCGTATGATTTCGTAAGTATTGGTCGTGAGATAGCGTAGGAATAGCAGAGTTTACACCACAACTAACGATAATGGCACAGAGAAACAATATCGTTAGAATCACGTTTAAAACATTTTTTTCAGCTGATGAATGATAAAAACATGGATAGCCAATCAGAATCCATCCTGCTTTAAAGAACCGGAACATTTAAAAAGGCAGACGACAAAACTGCACACTTTTCACACTAGTTACCTTATCAATCTTGGTGTGAACGGGCCTTAACTGTGTATTTGTTGATTGCCAGGTTTCCGGAACGTGCTGTTTCAGTGTTGCAGTCAGGATGTCTGAAGAGGATGCTTCTTCGCTCCTTGTCTGTGGATCAGGAATTCTGGATGAGCAGAGGAAAGGTGTCCGGACTCGAATCTCTCATCCGGCACATAGAACAGAGAGCCAAGGCCCTTCTCCAGCATATACAAGAGAACAAACTGAGACTTAACAGAGATCTATAACTCTCCCATGAAGAGATTCTCACATTTAGCAAATAATCAATTACTGAATTCTCAGAGGACACAATAGATTTATGGTAATCGTTTGCTTTGATTTGTTTCATCCAGGTTCATTTATGTGCATGTCTCGAAGTGTGTTTGATGTGCTGTTTACAAAGTCATGCAAACTATGGAAGACAGGTTAAATGAGAGGAGGCAGTGCATTTGCATGGATTTTTGAGTGATTTCCCTAATAAGTGTTGACAGTCCTTGAACTTTGATTAACTGATGCTCTCAGTATGAGAGAAGAGATTCCAGATGGTCATTTGCAAAGCAGGACTCATGCAGAGGCCCATCACTGTGAAGAGACTTGACACTATGTCCTAAGCAGAGACGATGCAGTAAGATTTCAACAACTAGCTATTTATCTTTCCATGCTGCATTTGAAAGTGCTTCCCGGTGGCTCACGGTTACAGCCAATTAGAATATATGTAATATTTAATATTACAGTTATGAGGAGTGGGACTTTGAGATTTCATAGTGGAAGGGGTTCGTCGAAAGGGGTTCGTCAGTCTAATGAAAGTCAAAATATTTGGCTTATTTACAACTAAAAAAAATGTAGAAGCCAAACAATTGATAAAATCTTTTGCTCATCTACATTGGACAAAACCAGAATTTACATAGAAGAAATGGAGGTTTGGTTTAGAACGTCTTCCTAGGCTTTCTGTAGTGCATTCAGAAAGGATAACTGCATCTGAATATGAAAAATGAAGCTAAGCTTAAAAAAACACAACAGGATTATGTTGTACAAGCTACATCTTTAATGAAGGCTGATATACAGTCTAGAATAGGTGCTGAGAACTATGAAACTGTGGTGTGGAGTGAAACTGAGCCCGGTATCTCCTGCTGGCACTCAGTGCCTAAAGGCACAGTGGTGAACAAAACTGCTGAGTCTAAATTTTTGCTATGCAGAGTTATCATACATAATTCTAGGTTTTTGACTTGGTCTTATAGGTCACATACTGTGTACACACACTGCAGTAAAATATGGTTGTTTGAGCAATGATAATTTGGACCTGTGATTCTCAACCTTTCGTACTCCGTTTTGGCCTCCCAAAAACAAAAACTGAATGAATGAATGAATGAATGAGGCATTTATAGTACATAGCGCTTTCATATGTACTACTGTACACCCAAAGTGCTTTACAATCATGTCGGGGTCTCTCCTCAAGCATGACTTCTTCCATGACTTCTCCAGTTTGTGAATTAGTCCACTGGATAAGTATGATGTACAGTCTAGAATATTTATATCGTTTTTACCTCTTGTAACCACAGCCACAAAGCGCCCACACCCTCAGATCACTTGGACGTGGCTGTGGTTACAAGAGGTAAAATCTATATAAATACTATTCGTTTTACACACAAACCACTCGTTTCTTGTCTTAGGCCATCAATGTGTTCTTACATTTACGAGTCATTAAATCATGTTTAATTTGGACTTCTCTGTGCATGCTCTTTTAAGGTGGTGACCATAGACCTCCATTATATGTCTGATAGACAAGAACGGTTTGACCTAAAAATATCAAAATTGAAACTACTGCGGAAACAAGGACACCTACATCTTAGATGCCATTGAGGTAAACTAAAACATACCAAAAATTAATTTCAAAGTGAACTATCCTTTAAGAAACACTTCACCCAAATATGAAAATTGTCAACTTGAACCTGCCAAAGCACCATTTATATCCTTAGCAATATATTGGTTTCAGAAGACTCGGAATATGGTGCACAAGTCCTATGGATGACATTATGGTGCTTTTATGGTGTATTTTGTCCTATGTGGAGCTCGACAGCCACTATGAACTGTCCTTATATGGAACGTTACTTGGACAAAAAAACAGCTTACAGGTTTGGAACTACATGAGAGTGAGTAAATAATCAGAGAATTTTGGGTGAAATAACCTTTTAAAGTGGTTATGAGAAAAAATTAAGTAAAAGGACATACATTTGAGAGGATATTGCCGGTCTTGGCTCCTGCACATACAGCTCCGCTGCACATTCTGCCTCCCCATATGAGTTATGTGCTACTACTGTATAGAGGCCCTCATCTTCATTACTAACATGAGAGATGATTAACGAGTGCCGTCCTCCTTCTTTCAAGATCCGAATGTCATCGCTTTCCTCCAGAGGATGATCTGTTGAAGACATGACACACAAATGACCCAACCATCTTGATGTTATTTTACAGGGAATGACACTGGGAGGCACTCAAGGGAATTAGACTCATACCAAAGTGGCTCCAGGTGACCCGAGGAGGTGGCGTCCCGCTGACCTTACAGTCAAATCGAGCATTACGACCCTCGATAACTTCCAGTACATCCAGCTGTCGGGTGAAGAGGGGCTCTATGGATGCTATAACCTTTAGCTTGGCACTAGAGGTCAGCTCCTCTATAAATTTCAGGATATATAAAACAGACAGGTTAATAAGGGTCATTGTGTACAGCATAAATTACTTGACCCTCAGAATGAGCAGAAGAAATGCCGTCATGTCATCTTGTTTGGAGGCAGATGCCTGGTGTTTGGGAAGGCAACCATGCAAGACAGTTCCAGGAGGTCATTATACCAAATCATAGAGATGAGAGACATTGGCTCAGGCATTTCAGAATGACCAAACCAACATTTGAGATGCACATCCTCTATTGAGGCAAAGTCATTGAGGGATTTATTCCGTAAGTGTCTTTCCATTGCAAGTTTTCTTATTGGATAATTTTTGCCTCAAGTTATGCACATTTTTAGAAATGTATGCACATCTTGGCATTTCCATCCACTGCTTTTTATGGCATATCCAAAAATTTCACAAAAATATGTGGATGGAAACATATCTAATGATGTGTTGATATATAAAACCTATACCAAGCTGCTCACCTTTAGCTGTGCTCAGTTTGCAGGTGTACGTTCCACTGTCATCTTCATGTACAGAGTTAAGCAGCAGCCTGCACCTTTTCCCGTCAAAGTGCATCTTACAGTTCAACAGAGCTGGCTGGATAAGTTTCCCATCTGACAGCCAATCAACATCTGTGTCCTGCGGGCCGATCACATGACACTCGAACAGAGCAGTCTCTCCTGCCTTCACCATTACATCCCTCACTGGCCGAATGATGGCCAGGCCTGGCTCTACTGGACGAGCTGGAGTAAAAACGATAAAGAGAAGTGTGGAAAAAAATCCTTTTGAGGAAATCCAGAGAAGCTTAAAGTACACTGAGTCTTTGAATGTGTTTAATCTGCTGCAGATGTAGCCTGTTAATAGCTTGTGCTCTACAGCAGAGCAGAAATATTAGATGAATACGCTAATACATTGTCTGTCAGCATAATCCGTTCACGGCTCAGTACGGATCAGCTCAAAATTATACCCAGCACTCAACATGGCCAGAGATGAGACTGTATTTCGGCTTTTTCAGACTTCTGAAAATGATTAGTGTACCAAGGTAAAGTATATTATAACAAGGTTGCATTTATCAGATTAAAATTGAATAAAAATAGTAATATTGTGTGATGTTATTATAATTTAAAATAACCATTTTCTATTTTAATGTATTATTTCTGTGTTGGCAAAGCTAAATTTTCAACAGCCATTGTTTCCGCCACACAATGAAAAATTAAAAAAGGTAATTTGCGACTTTTTATCTCACAGTTCTGACTTTTTTTTCTCGCAATTGCGAATTTATATCACGCAATTCTGAATTTATATGTCGTAATTGTGGCTTTATGTCATGAAATTCTGACTTTATATCTCTTACATCTCAGAATTGTGAGATGTAAAGTCAGAATTGTGAAATATAAAGTCAGAATTGCGTGATATAAAGTCAGAATTGCGTGATATAAAGTCAGAATTGCGTGACAAAGTCGCAATTGCGCGTTATAAAGTCAGAATTACAAGATATAAAGAAGTCAGAATTGCGTGATATAAACTATTCTGAGGGGGAAAATAGTTAGTCTTTTTTTTCCCCCTTAGAATTTGCGTGATAACTCACAATTACGAGTTTATATCTCACAATTCAGAGAAAAGATGTCTGAATTTCGACATATAAACTCACAATTATATGTTATAAAGTCAGAATTGTGAGATGTAAACTCACAATTGTGAGAAAAAAAGTCGCACTTCTGTCTTTTTTCTCAGAATTGTGACTATATCAAGCAATTTTGACTTTATATCTCACAATTCTGACTTTATATCACGCAATTCTATCTTTATATCTCACAATTCTGACTTCATAACACAATTCTGACTATATCACGCAATTATGACTTTACAACACGCAATTCTGACTTTATATCTCACAATTCTGACTTTATATCTCACAATTCTGACTTTATATCACGCAATTCTGTCTTTATATCTCACAATTCTGACTTCATAACACAATTCTAACTTTATATCACGCAATTCTGACTTTACAACACACAATTCTGACTTTATATCTCACAATTCTGACTTTATATCTCGCAATTCTGACATCATATCTCGCAATTCTGACTTTATATCTCACAATTCTGACTTCATAACACAATTCTGACTTTATATCATGCAATTCTGACTTTATATCACGCAATTCTGACTTTACAACACGCAATTCTGACTTTATATCTCACAATTCTGACTTTATAGCACGCAATTCTGACATATCTCGTAATTCTGACTTTACATCACACAATTCTGACTTTATATCTCGCAATTCTGACTTTATATCGTGCAATTCTGACTTTATATCACGCAATTCTGACTATATCACGTAATTCTGACTTTAAATCACACAATTCTGACTTTATAACACGCAATTCTGACTATATCACGTAATTCTGACTTTAAATCACACAATTCTGACTTTATAACACGCAATTGCGACTTTATATCACGCAATTCTGACTTTATATCAAGCAATTCTGACTGTATAACATATAATTGCGATTTTATATCTCGCAATTGTGACTTTATTTCTCACAATTCTGACTTCATACCTAGCGATTGTGAGATAAAAAGTCGCAATTATTTATTTTTATTTTTTTATTCAGTGGCGGTAATAAGCTTCCATAAGTCTTCAGTGTAACATGATCCTCTAAAAAACTTGTCATCGCTAATATGCAGATTTTGTTTAGATGAAAGTTTGAATTTTTTTATTTAGTGCATAGAAATCATTGTACAAGAATAAAATTGTACAACTGAATTTCGTATAAAAACAAGGCATGCAACAATCTTTTCTGTGATAATGAATAATTCTCATGTAAAAACTATTCAAACCATGCAAAATGACCCAGAGGTCATTCATGTGTAATATGGCCAGACAATTACCAGCTGACACAAATCTAACAGTACCCATTCAAACACATTCACTGACTAACCATCAAACACTAAAATCATCTTGCTGCATTAATCATTTGTAAAATCCTATTTATAAAATATAAAAAAGGTGATCACTTGCATTGGTGAAGCTACTTTGCAAAGCTACAAAAACTGCTCATAATGTAAAGTACCTCAACTACAGTGATTTTCAGGGTAGTGAATTATGAATGGTTTTTATAGTTGTCTATGCATATTAAGCTGGGAAAGAAGAAAGCATTTCAAGAAAAATAGCACACATCGGGCCCTATTTTAGCGCAGGTAACTTTGTGGGCGGTTCTTGGGTGCAATTGCTATTTTCCCAGTGGGATAAATGCCTCTTGCGCCTGGCGCAAATCTAAAAGGGGCTGGTCTGGAGGAGCTTCACTATTCATAGGTGTAGTTTGGGTGTAACGGAAATATATGTCATATCACATTCCCTTTAAGAGAATGATGAGCGAGGTGCACTTGTTCCATGGTGCAATTCTATTTTAACGGCGCATTTACCAGGCGCCCTTCAGCATCGGTTCACAGCCGAGGAGATCGACGTTCTCGTCAGGGCCGTAAAAGAAAGAGAAGTGACATTGGGGATGGGACTAACCCACCCAAATTAGCTTCGGTTAAACATGCATATAATAATTTGGGTAAATGTTTAAGCTTTATGCTTATTTTTCCCATCGTCATGGACACAACAATGATTTCCCTCGTGTTTATATATTTTTCCTTTAAAATAATGTATCATTTGCAAAGAGTAAAATGCATCTGTGTAGCTGAGAGATTGTTTGCGCTGACACATGCCTCCTTTTTGCCGCAACCCGCCCAGGGAGCGCAAGTTCATTTCCTAGTTTACCGACGTGTGTCTGTGGAGGGAAAAAGCCTGCTTTACGCGGGTGCAAAATAGGAATGATAAATACGTCAGTGTATAAAGTCATTTGCGCCGGGTGCAAGATAGAGCCCATAATCTTAAAGCAAGCAGAGATATCAACACTTGGCCTCCACGGTTTATCGTGCTTATGATTCCCAAATGAACACAAACCATGCATGACTACTGCAGCTGAAGCCCTTACCTTTCACCTCCAGTTTGCCCTCACACTGCTTAGTTCCATACTCGTTGATGATCTTGCAGGTGTAAACTCCAGTGTCTGACTTCTGTGCTGATTTAATTACCATCTCAAAGTTGCCCTCCTCTGTCTCACGGACGATATGCCGTGGACCCGTTTTAATGGTCACTCTGTCTCTCAGCCTGATACGAGAGAAAATAAATTTGTCTTGTCACAGTCCATAAAGAAATGAATGAACGAATAGTCCACTGTTTAAATCTATATTACTGTATGAATTGTTTATTTCGATAGTCCACTTTAGACTTTCTACTAACTGTACGTAATTGTGTAACTACCGTACATGTCAACTAGCAGACATTAGAACATTAGCAGTCTGTCTGTTTAATATCTGCTAACTCTTTTAGATATTCCCCAAGACATTCTACTGACTATAAGTAATTTTGCAAGTACATGTCAACTTATTGTATTAACCTTAACCGAACACTCTATATTTTTATTAATACTCTATAATGAGAGTTAGCTGGCATGTAGTTGCAAAGTCACTTATAGTTATTTAAAGTGGACCATCGAAATGAAGTGTAATCATTGTTGTTCAGTCTAGACAAATAAAGGTAAAGTTTGAAGTGTGGAACGCACCAATAAAGCATGGGTTTTGGCTGTCCACTCACTCGAACAGACATGGTCACCTCTTGACCCTCTATAACCGTTTGCTCTCCAATAACAACCTGTTACATTGGTAAAAACACAGAGGCTCATTTTTAACTAAAAATATCAAAAGGCAATGTGCAGTTAATAGTAAATTTTACAAGTGTAAAAATATCCAGAAAAATAATCAGCATCTCCAGGTTTTCCAAAATAGAATAGCAGAAGAATTGTCATGTTTTAGTTTAATCGGAATATCTCCACATGATAACGTGTACATGAATATTTCAATCTCTATTGAGCATCTAAACAACTTTTCCAGAATAAAGGCTTAAAAACTAATGGGTTTTACATGAAGTGACATAATATTTTAACATCTCTGTCTCATTCTCTGATACCTGAAAGGCTGGAGGCTCCTTGAATCGAGTGTCCACGATCTTCCTAGGCTCAGGTCCTCTGTAGGAGGAGAAATCCATCCCCTCCTCAAGAGGACTGAGATACTCCTCATCAGATGTGATGGGACTGCTGACGTCCATGGGTACACCAAGGTTTCCACGCTGGTCCTGACTGGGATCTGTGAGAAACACCAATAAGATTGGAATGGATTTGGTAACACTTTACTTGAAGGGGTGTGCATAAGACTAACATGACAGCTTCATAATCATGACATGAAATACGTTATGAATATGAAGGAAGTTTTATGCATGGTTGTGACAACTGTCATTAAGTGTAGGGCTGGGTATCGATTCACATTTCAATTTCGATTCGATTTCGATTCGCAAGCTCTCAGTTCGATTCGATTTCGA
>JAOTRC010000008.1:21868759-21882861 GCA_027497675.1 Cyprinella lutrensis | reverse complement strand
TGCTAAATATAGTGTAATTTCACCTGTGCCATTAATATGTTTATAAGCAGCTGAAAAAAACACAGATGTCAGGGCATTTCAGAACCTCTCAAGGACCCCAAATACACCTTGGTCCCCAGGGGGTTAAAGGATGAGAACGGGCTGGATGTTAAAGGGTACCCTAAAACGTCGAATGTTGACGTATGGTCAAAACGTCTTGGGATGAGAACGGGCTGCACTTGAACAACCACAAAAAGTAAAAAAAAAAAAATTAAAAACATTTTGATGTTGATTTTTCGAATGGATTTAGAACATCCGAAATAATGCTGTGTGTGGGGCTAAATGCTCCTGTTGTATTTGTCTACATTTAATGGTATTTTTACCAGCTGAGAACTTACAACGAGCTTATAAAATGTGTAAATGGATCAAAACAGCAGCAGCTAGGAATTCCCCTGTTACACACACAAGTAAAGATCTACTACTGCAAGGAGACAGCGTTTCCATTGCCTGTAGCAAAATGTATTGACCAACGTAGCTCCTATTTTGAGAATAATCTGGGATTCGCTTGAACGCTCTGATCTATAGTGTTGCATCTTGTGACATCAGATCCTATTTTTAGTTTGCTTGGATGTCTTTGTTGCGTTCATATTTCACTGAAGCTTCACCAGAGTTCATTTGAATTTTTTTTGATGAGTCTTGGTCCGTTTGTTTGGTGTGCAGAGGGTTCTGATGGCAGCATTCACTGTTATTCAGATCAACCGCACTAACAGAGAAATCACACCAGAGTTCATTCTTGTTGAATCAAACCGGCCAAATGTGAGCATACTTTTGCCAAGTGTCTACAGAGCCTTACAATAGTAAGGTGGCTCTTAGAAGTAAATGAGGAAAACTTGCCCTTCTGTTTCTTGTCACTGCCATTATAACTTGAATTCTTGCCATATAATAAAATCACAAATGGCAAAAAAACAACATGTTTTTGGAAACATAAAATAATCTGCCAAAACTGAATCTGCTTTGAGAGTGTGTATTCCTTTGGAAAGTACTGGGGAACAAAATGTTATTTTCAAAAGCAGCAGCTCTCATTGCTCTCTGGAAAGAATTGACTAACTCTCTCTCATTTGCCAACTTGAAAAGTAACTACTGCACTAGGAAGTTACTTTCATATATTTATTTAAATATAAAATGTTTATATAGATCTAAAGAAAAAATGTTTTATATAACTTGCATTTTTTTAAAGAGCCTTGAAAAAATCTATTTCTGTTTCTAAAAAAAAACATTAATTAACATTATTATAATAAATATTCTCAGTATTATATTATTAAAGATTTTTTCAAGACTCTCTGCTAAATAGAAAGTTATATAAAACGATTGTTATATAAGAATTTTATTTGTTGAGCACAGAATTATGATTTCTGAAGGATCATGTGACAATGAAGTCTGGAGTAATGACTGATGAAAATTCATCTCTGGAATAAAAGGCATTTACAATTCTAAAATATTGTACTGCTTTTATTTTTCATCAAGTAAAAGCCGCCTTAGTGAGCATTCACTGACTAACAGCATGTGATATATTTGGTTTCAGAACCCTGAGAGCTCAGCGAGGCTGTTATCTCTGCTGTCTCTTCTTTCCTTGTTGCTAGTGATTTATTTAAAACATGGTTATCCTATTAACCCTCGTCTGGAGAGACAGCTACCGCAGACAGCAGTAGAAAGACTGTCATGATCAGGGTCACGCTGCCCTCAAAACATTTCATAAGACAGCACAAAAACCATGTTTCATGAAAAAAGCAGAATATAACCATGTCCTTTTTAAATTTAATTGGTTTTAGACGACTGTATTTTTGAACGCTCTGTCCCTGTCTGAAATGTTTTATTATGGATGTCTTTTACATCAACAGTTATTTCGTGGCTCATATTTAGATCGTTTTTTGCCAGAATTACATCTTGTCCTGACTGTCAAGTTATCTAATTTTTAGTAATCGAACATAATCAACAATTCAGCAAGAGAAAAAACACCACATGCTTCCAGTTGTTTCAGATATAGTACTTTTACTTGTTTGCGCATACTGTTTAATCAGATAGGGTGGAATATGTTTATTATCTTTTGGTGTCCGAAAGGAGGGCTCAGAGCTCGGAATTTGGCTTGAACTCAAAGTACTCCCAAGCTTTGCTAATAAAACATAGTTTTTGGAAACTATTTAGACAGAGGATGTAGTCTTAAAGTCTTGATTCTAAAAGATGTTCCTATACCTGTTCAGAAACTATTGTGCCCTCTGGTGAAACTCTCTGACGCAAATGAGAGTCCTTAAGGTCCTCACCTTGGAGTGTTGCCATGACAATGAGCAGTCGGCTCCGGGCACCCTCTCAGGCTCATTGTGACGATGTGATTGACAGATTCCACTCGAGGCTGCTGTCTCAGGTGTAAAGATGTGACAGTAACAGGAGAGGTTGTCATTTGGCTGCCCTCTCTATTTCGTTCCACAGCTTTAATAAGAGTTTACACAGCTGGCAATGGCTCACTTTAAAATGGGATCTCAGACTGAGATAATATGGTGAATATGAGGAGAAATATGCCAATGTCACATTTGTACAATTCAGACTTACTTACTTATGGTTGCAAATTGTTTATGTTACTGGTTTTATGTAGTGGGTGTTATTGTTAGCATACTGAAAGCACAAATGGACTTCTGCTCCATTGCAAAAGTGCTATTCTTAAAAAAAAAAAAAAAAAAATACAACTTTTGTTATGTTTTGATGATTCTGCCCAGGTTTGTAAAGGTGATTTTGCTGAATTAAGTGAAATTGTACCAGAAATCATTTCTGGTAATACTGTTCCAAATTTTTGCGCATTTGTTCAAAATCAATATTTGTGAAATCCCATTTGCTCCAAAGGGCCAAAGAAAAAACAACCGAATCAAGCCCAGTTTTTTTTGTGTGTGTGTGTGTGTGTATAGATATAAATGTATGAAAAATCACAAAGTCTTATTGCACTAAGATGAAGGGAACCTTTTTTTTTTATTAAGTAAAAGTCGATTGGGGTCATATAGACCCCATGACCCGATTGAGGGCTACTGAAAATATAAATGAGTTTGCTATAATTACAAAAGGGTGTAAAAGCAGAATACATCTACCATAAAAAATATTCATAACATTTCAGTGCTATATTTTTTATTCAGGTTTTCTGTCATATACTAGCTTTTTGTGAGAAATAGGATAAAATTGTATTTATGATTTGATGTAAATCTTGCAATCCACCCAAGCTCTCCTTGGCACATTGATCAAGATAAATATTTAGTGTGAGAACTAGCGATGTATAATTTCTGTCATTAAAAGAATGAATCATTGTTTACTTTAGATGACAAAGATTTCAAATCTTGGTGAACGTAATTCACCAAAATTCTATTTTTACATTCTATTTTTAAGTTTAAAACCTCATTCCCCAGTAACTGAAACTGCAAGAGACTAACAGTGGACCATTTCCACAGACTGTGAAGACATGATTCCGCAGTTATTGCCATTGTAAACATGTTTTTTATGATGTTCTTTTACAAAAATAGCTCAGGAAATAGCATCAAAGGTTGAACAATTGCCTGCAATGAAACCTCAAATGCTGTGAGCTTAACCTTATCCCCATCTTTAGTCAACTGGGGTTACCTTTGAAAATAAAGTCCAATTAATGAGCCACATTTCCTTTGAAATGGAAACTCTATCAATGTATGAAATATCTAAGAAATTTCCACTAACAAATGCCAATTTCTGGTCTTTAACATTATGTGGACAGTATTCCCTGTGGAGGTTAAGTACATTTTTGCTTCAAAGACACACCGTGATTTCAATACCATCTAAAATAAATGACTGTATTTTGGTTATAACTCACATAACCTCAGACAAATGATGTAGCAAATTACCCACTGTATGGTCTATTTTTTTGAGTTACTACAAGGTCCTATGAGAAACCAAATCCAGTCCATGCAGGAACTACTGTGATTAAGATTAAGTATTATTATTATTTTTTAAAACGCTTCTCCTCATTTATTATGACCATTGGTTTCCTAAGGAATTTATGGGGGTTTAGAATGGAGTTTATTTTTTTCATTTAAAGGGACACTTCACCCATTTGCATTAAGCTTTGTATCTTTAGATACCCAGTCATATTTTTGAATGGTCATCGTTTATTCCCTTATTTTCCCCTGAGTTGGGAGAAATAAGGATTTAAGTGTTTTACTTCCAGCTTATCATGATGTAAAAATTATAATTTTGCGTCATAATAAGCAGGAAGTCACATTTCATTAAAAACTGTAGAGACTACAAACTTTAGCTCATTATTATTCCAGGGTGTGGGACCCACTCACCCTACAGGCCTATTACAGATCAGTGGGTGGGACTTCACTTCAGCCATCTTGTTTGGAAGCTAAACTAACAAGCGCTGTGGAGATAGGAAGTATGATAATGACAGAAGAAACTAAATGCGATATGGAAGAAGAGGATTTTGAAAGTCTGCTACTCGAATCTAATGTTCGTGGCTATCTTTACGAGCCGCAGTATAGTGAAGAGCAGCTGAGGCTGATGGAGGAACAGGAGGCGGCTGCCTGTCGTGGTTGTGGAACCCGAACTGGCTGGAGCTGAGGTGGACTGCTTTGCATGTTCTCGCTGTGAACGACACAGATAGAGTCCATCTGCTGTAGAGAATTTCAATGATGGCAATTACTCCTGGACGAAATCTCTGAATCAGACGAGCACACAGACATTTGTGTTGTGATGTGAACCTGACTGATGGTCGTTTCGCCTGACTGAACATTCAGGTATGCAGTAATTCACCATATTAAGAAAGAAATACAGTTTCTTTATTTTCAATATTCACTAATGAGTTTGCCAATGTAACGTTAATGGGGTTTGTTGTGGGAAGAAGGAGGCGGGAATCGGCGTACATTCAAACATTTTAATAGTAAAATGAACAAATACAAAACAAAAGTATAAGCCAGCAGTCCATCATTGACGACTTATGTCCACACACAACATAAAATCAGGCCTGTTTCTTACCCGATCTGCCATTTATGCTTCCGCTCCTCTGTGAGAGATACAAGACCGGTCGGTGCGTCTGTTGTCTTTCATTATCACTCACACCACCGTCCTCTCACGCCACCCTTTCGCGCCGTTCTCACGTCCCTCATTCTGCTCACCACAGCCATTTAAGTTGAAATTTTGCGTGAAATGACTTTCAAACTCTGGTGGCAGCTAACGTTAGCCTTGTTGACGAAAGAATTTCTCTGATGTGTGCGCAGTTCCAGATAACTGGGTGTGGCTTGTGGAGCTGTGCAATGTGGTGCATTGTGGGTGTTGTAGTCTTTCCTACAAATGCACCCTTCGGTTATTTTCTCAGTCAAGAAGGCACCAAATTCAAAAATTCTTTTACATTTTGACTACATGATCCATTTTCAATAAAGATTAATGTTGAAATGGGTGAAATGCTCCTTTAACATTACTTTCTACACTGCCCTGTATGTAGGCTAGTTCTGCTCAAACCCTGTTTAAACTTACCTACCTGTAACTGAAGACCATGGCTGCATCTGAAGATTAAAATACAGACTTCTGATAATTCCAAGATAGGAAGGCATCAAGGCACATCCAAATCCAATGTTAGCTTCACTTCCCGTCTCCTGATATTCCTTCATTTGAATGCAGCAGATGCATCCTTCACTAACTCTGATATCACAATCATATGTTCCATTCTGTGGGAGTTAGGCAAAGAAAAAATAAGATGGTGTCTGAAAGTCACAGTTGCCGGTCAGTTTGTGTATGAATGTATGTTTCTGACCAACATTTTCCACTTCTGATGTAATTTCAAGTGTAGTAATTAAATATTTGCTTGGTTGTCACCAAAGCGTGCTCTATTTTGCTGTAGATCATTAAAACGTTACGCCGCCTCAGAGTCAGAAGTCCGTGTCGTTAGGTGCCTTTGTGCGCAAACGCTGCTTACAACTACAAAGTCATTTTAGCGAGGCAATCATGCCTCATTTTTCAGACGCAGCCCTTAATTAGCTTGTTCAGTTGTCTTTGATTAGGGTTGGAGCTGAACTGTTGAAAATTGTATTTCCTTGAAAATGATACGCTCCAATACAGAAGACAAATTTTTGAAAGATTCCTTAAGAATTGAAAAATAAAACCACCATGCCATTTTGTGTTTAGTTTAATGAGTTCAGAGCAAGCTGACGTAATTTGTACTTCGTGCCTGAAACCTTGAATTGGTCTCAACATGTTAAGCACAACACAGTCTCTCTCAGTCGTCTCATTGCAGTTCAGCAGTGTCCCCTTCGGCTATACATAACACCTTGAACTGACACTGCCCTACATTGAGACGCTCGGTTTATTATCAGATTCACTATTCCTTCATGTTCCTTTCTGTAGGCAGATGCAGCATCCATAAACAAACTGGAGGTCACAATGATTCTGATCTCAAAATTAGAAAGGCAAAAAATAGCAAGCAGAGGAAATGATGCGTTACAACACAGAGGCGAGGATTATTCCACTGTCCTCCGAGAGACAGCAGTAGCATTATAAATGCTTTCATAATAACTGTACCAAATATATGCGTACATTATTTGTATATAATGGGTTCAAACAAAAAAAGCCAAATTACATAAATTCCCATAATCAATTGCCGTCAAATTATCGTTGATTAATTAATAGTTAACCTAAAACTCTTTAATATATTATTTGAGGGGTAGAGGAGAGAGTCTTGCATTCGTCGTCAAGTCATAGCCAAAATAGCCACACTTCATCATAATGTGAGATTTTGTCCAAATGACAGAAAAAAAGAGCATTCATATAGCTACAGCTACAAAGCTCTTCAATTTTTTTTATTTTTTTTATTTTTTTTTTTTTTTTGCGCATCACAAAATGAGGCAAATCTGTCCCTGGTCGTGAAATCACCCCCTAGACCCTTGAGGGTATAGGGGACAGCGATTTGTAGATGTGTCTGAAACCACGGTGGACATTATCATCAGGGCTAGAGAATACCCATAATGCACTGTGAGGATTGTGCCGTATAATTTCCCACATCTCGCCAGAAGAAGGCACTGAATCATCTATATATCCTTTTTCCAAATCACTGGTCCAATGTGGGTACAGCATAATATCATACAGGTAAATATCCTTTCTAATTTATTGATACACTCTTTAAATATAAGGGGTATAACATGCTAGTCTCCATGAAAGAGTTAATGACAAATCTTTCCATTTATACTGGAGCTGCAAGTTTAAAATTATTACAAAACGGCAAGCACAAACTATGCAAAAGCGGCAGCCCTTCTGGCACACTCATTGTTTGAATTCACTCACTCTTTTTTATTCACTCCTTCAAGTGGACTATATTAGTGGAGTAATAGATGGAAGAATGAATGAGGGTTTGGGGCAATTTCAAACAGAACCCTAGACTGCACATTCTGACCAAAAAAGGGGGGGAGGGGCGAAATTCCCCTTATCATGGCTGTTGGGTCAATGTTATTTACCAGTCCTTCTGTTGCGCATTTCAGTTTAATAATCAAGCACTTCTTAAAGGTTTAGAAAATGTTTACAAAGATCATAAGGCATTGAATTGAAAGACAATAAATTCATCAACATTAAATAATAATAATGATAAAGGATACAGGCATGTGAAATAACAAGACCTCACAAAGACATCTGAGAAATTGTCCATTTAATAAAACTGACAAAAATCATGTATGGCATTCCAGTGGCACATTATGGTAAATCTCATGAACTGGCTCAGGGAATGAGACTGTTTACAGGACCCAGGCCTGCAATCCTTACATATATCTGTTTCTATGTAAAAAAATAAAAATAAATAAAAATAACAGACACACACATACGCACAAGAAAAAGAACTAAAAACCACCATCGAAAGATTGAAATGAAAACGCGAAATCTGAGAAGTTTCCAATCACTGACAACCATTTCTAAAGTCAGAGTGGAGGCAAGATGGTTAAAAATTTACATGCTAGGTTGCTTTTCTCTGAATATATGCAAAGGACATTTGTGCTATTTTGTATAACAAACAGAATTCATTTATTATCCTCATACTTGAATAAAATTACCATCAAAACACAGAGTTATGCTAATAAACTGCATGGCTCAGGTTTGCCATTTCCGAATTTCAATTAGAAATGTTCTTGGTTTAATCTGTTTTAGCATCATTTAAATCCATTTCCATGTGATGCAGAATGTCCTCAAAGCGAAGGACAGAATAAAACCTCACTTAGGATAAATAAAATAAAATACAGATGCCTTGACAGGCCATTCAGAACAACACAGAGAAAGAACGCTTGTGGTTAGTTGTTGAATTTCTCATGTTCCATTCATTGATCACAGCAGTGAAAAAAATACAAAAATAAACACAGTGAAACCTTTAACAAATCTGGGCCACAGTATGTATACCTTTCCAGAGTCTTCTTCAATAAATAATTGGCAGAGATAAATGTTTCCATCCTCTCAATAATCCAGGCCAGCGCAACACTTTACAGAAATGCAGATGCGACATTAGCCTGGTTAAAACCAGACAATTTTCAGTTGTAACTGAGTTATGGTCTGGAAAAGCGTCACAGAAAGATCATTTCCAGAGGGGCGTCACCAACAGATGTCGAGGGTAGACCTAAAACCAATCAGAGTGATGAAGGAGATGACGTATGCAGAGTGGCGGCTGGCGGAGAAATATCTCCGAGTGTTGTTCTTTGCTCGATTTTTAACAAAAAGGAAACGTTCAAATTGCTTAAAACAGACGCGATAGCCGATTCGAATAAGTGACGTTCGACGTCGGCATCAATCTTTGTAATGTAGGCTACAAAATCTGCTTCAAAATCCCAGCACTGTCGTCATCATGTAAAGCCCGCCCCAACGTTTCTAATTGGTGCCGTGATTTCGACGGATTGGAAATGGGCTTGAATGAGCTCTTTGCCAGAGCAAATCTAAATTTGCCAGAAGTTGTCTGGGTTTTTCCAGGGTAATGAGACATATGAAGATGCGCAACATCATCTAAAAAAAAAAAAACAAAAAAAAAACAAAACAAGAGAAACTGGCACTGTCATTCCCTAAAGCAGATATAGATGCTGTTTTATGCTCATTTGTTGAATGACAGGACAAGCACTTCTAAACAGTTGTTGCTTTACATATCATATGATTAGTAGTCTTTAGATCTTTAATATTGCATGTAGCCTAAGGCGTATGCAGTCATAAAAGGTTTGGAAGTACTTTTACTCCTTTGTGGACATTAAGCAAATGCTTTTAGCCAGTTACTTGGTATGTGAAACTTCATGAATTGGCCTTTCCAAGATTTGAACCTAATTTATTTGTGCTACTAGCCCACTAAGCTGCTACTACCAAATATACTACCCCTCCTAACATAGAGGTTCCAAATGACTTACCATAGAGGTAATTACTGACATGCCATCAAACAAAGAATAGACTTTTGCGGATTTCAGGACACCATCTCGGACTATCATCAGGTACTACCGAAAGTCTTCTGTCTGTGATGTGATTCTATAAACCTTACAAACATGCACAGAATTTGATCTCACTGGCAAACAAATTCAAATATTTCCTTTTGAACAGGTAGGCTAAATAATAATCAGTGGTTTTGAGGCTGGTTGAATAAAGAGAACATCAACACTACAGAAAAACTAATTTACCCAATCTAGAAAACAGAATCTTTTAAAATAGTACAATTAATAGTACATTTACTATAAATTGTTCTTGTATTTATTGTCTTCTCTTAAACCTCCCAAACCTTCTCTTTTAACCCCCCAAAACGCTTCATTATAACTAAAAGGGTTAAAAAATAATATGCAAAACCTTGGGGAAGAGTTCACTTAAGCCACAGAAATATGTGCAAAATTTCAGTTAACAAAAGCAGGTGTCACACAAAACCAGTGTCTTGAACTTATAAATATGAATTTAAATTACATAATACATTTCTTATAAATAAATTAATTGAGAACTTTTCTTGGATGATGGTACGCAATCTGAAAGGAGTGGCCAGTTGTGTAAACTGGATTCCCTTTCTAACCTTCATTGCAGCCAGGGCTTTCATTATCCGTTAGTTCTTGACACTCCATAAGGACCATGAAGAACAGTCAAGTCACAAGAATGACTACCAAGGTCGAAAACAATTCACCCGTGTCACACCGTTTAATTTTCAGGATAGCTGCTGAGAATTATTCTTCAAAACAATTCTCCACTAGCTGACAGTGACAGTGTTACGTTTAAACTGAATGCTGAATCAAGTTTTACATATAAGAACATCTGCAAACGGGCCCAGGAGGTTCTTGTTAAAGATACAGCGCACCCATACTAAATATGTGGTAAAGGGTTTGATGTTCTCTGAGAATGTATAGTTCTGATGGGGCAGAATGTAAGGCATATATGTATTCTCTCCCTGCTCCTGGATCCACACCTCGTATTTCACTTCTTTAACCTTCAAGTACTTCAGGTTCCAAGGGATCTGCCATGACACTGAGAGCTTTGCTTCATTGGTGGCCTGTACTGACGTCTGACACTTGGGCTCTCTGACTCGACCAGGATGTACAGTGCTAGCCACCTTAACCTTTTTGAGATTGGGCTTTTTTAGAGTTTCTCGGAGTACGTCCAGAAAGGAGGCGATGTCCACAAAAGTGTCCTGGTAAATGCGAAAAAGCCACTCTGGATTTCGACAGCAAAGATGTCTTGGCACATCCTTGCTGGCAAGGATACGTTCTTGTTCCTCTTTGTCCAAGTGGACGATGCCACCCTGATCCCAGGGGCGATCGGGATATGTAACAGTGTTTTTTTCCATGGTGTTTTGCCATGCGACATACTGAAGGTCCATGCCAGGTAAGGAGGCCAAGGTTTTGTAGGGAGTGTACTGCTCTGGGTTTACAGCATAAGGGTAGAGTTCAACCACAGCGGCACCACGGGGCAAGAACATGGAGGTGATCATCTGGGCTCCGTGCATGCTGACCAACACAGACGCCCCACTAATTATTTGGATAATGCTATCAAATGACTGCTCCTCCAAAGACACAGTGACAGTCCTCATTTGAAACTCTTGGGCTAAAGCAAGAAGAAGTTCCGCCTCATTGAGGATGAGCCTGTTAGTGGTACGTTTAAAAACTACAATGTAGTCATCGCCCTCCTCTCGCGTGATGTTAAGCCTCTCCATCAAAAATGAGGCAAACTGGCGGATCTCGTTACCCGATATCAGAATGTTGGCTTTGGGTCCTTGCGGTTGCACAAAGCCATATTGGTACCATGTTGTCATCTTTGAAAGTCCTACGTAGGACTTGGTGAAGCACATGAGTTTGCCAAAGGTCTTTAACTGCATCTTGAGTAGTGGTTGCTTACTGCTGAGCAAACGGTAGAGATCGAAGTGAGCACCTTCACCCCAACCCTCCATGAAGACAAGCCTGGCTTCGTCATCCAAGTCTGAATACTGCTGCATTGTGTAGTAGATTGGCAAAAGATCATCGTGGAAAATGTGCATGAGGTTGTCTGGGTTAAATCGGTTCAGAATCAGAGTGACATCTGGCACAAACACAGGTTTCGGCATGAACTTCAGAGCCGCTGCCGGGAGCTCGAGAAAGTTAAAGTATTGAGTGTTGTGGTCTTCTACAGAAGAGAGGTCCAGCAGGGCGGGCTGGAAACGCCGAGGGCCAAGGTTGGGCAGCATCACAGAGTCATTACTGTGGAAGAATACAAACTCCTCAGCCTCCGAGCAGTAGCAGAGGTAGTCGAAGCGGCAGATGCGATCAGTGTGCATCTTTCCAGTGCAGACCATTCTGGTGCCATGTTCTTGGAGTGCTAACAGGGCACCGTGGTAGTCGATACGCACCTGCGAGAACTCCTGTGATTGGCGAGTGAGCTGAAGCTCCTCTTCCAACTGAGATGTGTGTTCAATCAGGCGAACGTATTTCCAAAGCAAGGCTGCCACCACTGACACCAGCAGGCCATTTAGCACTGCCGGCAGGTTCATCCTACACCCAATAGCACGCATCGCAGCAGAACTCCGACCCCACACTCATGCTCCTTTACCTGCAAGGATCAGAATACCATGAATCAGGAAGTTCGTGTAACCAACACCAATATATATTTAAACAGTCATTCCTGGGGAATAAATAACACCAATATATGTGTATATATATACATATATATTTATTTATAACAGTGGTCTCCTTCAACCCTTCTCCTTGATGTTTGGCAAAGTTTATACCCAACCTGCTTCAGCATTCTTCATTACTTGTTTAAGGTGTGTTTGATTAGAGTTGGAGCTAAACTCTACAGGACAGTGGGTCTCCAAGGGGAATGAATACCTACAGTATATCTTAATACATCATAAACAGAGTACAGAATAACCACAGAGGGGAAAAAATAATGAGAGTGTTGGGTATGGAGAAAAGGAAGGGTACCATATATTGTGAACTCCAGGGTTATTGAAGACTGTTTCATGATAGGACTAATATATAATATAGAGAGAGATTTCCATTGTGAATGCATTGTGATGTATTTACATATCTCAAGACTCCAAATCATGGCAAAAAATAAGATTTCTACGGCAGGAAGTTTGCATTATTCAAGAAAGAAAAACCTTGACATAATCGAATCCTTTAAGCTGTTGGCATTCTAGGGTGGCCAGCAGAGCCATGGAGACCACAGAGGGGCTAAAGATGTCCACCTGCATCCACATATTCACAGAATTTGGCACTGAAATTCATTTTAGTGCATGTTCTCAGTGCACCACGTTTGCAACAGCCAGCAGGGTATTAACTGTGCCTGCTAGACTGTTTTTAGAAGGAGATCAAAAAAGAGATGGTTCTTTAGAAAGAAGCAGTCAAACAACATGAGGTGACAGTAACTGTAAAAGTGTTTTGTATCTTTTTCTCATATGAGTTAAAGTGCAGTTGTAGTTACTAGGAAATGGTGTTTTTTGACTGTGCTCACAAGCTCAACACCTGACTTTTGCCTACAGAACAACCACTGGGTCTACTCCCACACCTACGTGCCATCCAGAAATTTGCGCTCTAGTGAACACCGTATTGTGGTGCAATCTCAAAAGCACCTTTCACACAGCGCATTGATCCCGGGAAATTGCAGGGAATTTGCCAGAATGCCTTCTGTGTGAAAGTAAACACGACCCGAGATTGATACCAGCATCGATGCCGGGTTGGGGACCTAGTAACATTGCCGGAATCAGTCCCGGAACGCGGGCTGTGTGAACAAAAGCCAGGACCAATGCAGTAAGGGGTGTGTCATTGTGATGATGCTCGTGCCATCGCGCAACTGTGTTGCTCTTAGAAGAAAGTTTGTGTTCTTCATCAACAAAACGGACAAACAAATACCTGCAAACTGGAGTGAAGCAGAGATGAGGAGCTCCTCACTATCCGCGCTGAAGCTGAGATCGTTCACCAGCTTTGGGGAACGGTATGCCCGTGTACATGTTTTCGACGTGTAGTACGTTACACATCTCATCCTGACGTCATGTTTCTTTCTGAGATCTTTACGGGTTGTGTGAACGCACTCACAGATCCCGGCAACTCACTGGCAGTGTGAATGAACCGAAATCAAACAATCTCGGGACAAATGCCGGGTCACATTACCCGTGTATTTTACGGAATCTCTGTGTGAAAGGGGCAAAAAGAGGCATCAAATCTCTTTCTCTGAAACTTTTGCTGCTTTGTTCCCTTCTGGTGGAATGACCTGCCCAACTCAACCAGAGCTGCTGAGTCTGTGGCCATTTTCAAGAAATGGCTGAAGACGCTTCTTTTTAGGCAACACATGGTCCATTAAAGGGTTTGTTCACCCAAAAATGAAAATTCTGTCAGTATTTACTCACCCTCCTGTTGTTCCAACCCCGTAAGACCTTCGTTCATCTTCAGAACACACATTAAGATAATTAAGATATTAACATCGCTCCTGCATACTAGTCCATAGGCTTCTTGAGGGAATTACTCTTGCTGGCATTGAAAAGCCATTAAAGACATTGTATATAGTCCAAGTGACTACAGTGGCTCAATTTCAACTTTATCAAACGACGAGAATACTTTTTGTGCGCAAAACAAACAAAAATAATGACTTTATTTCAACTATTTACTTCCTTCTCC
>JAOTRC010000008.1:21853640-21865948 GCA_027497675.1 Cyprinella lutrensis | reverse complement strand
TATTTAACTTCTAAAATAAATAAAGTTAGGCTACGTTCTGTATTTGAAAACTGCGCTATGCAAAGGAGTTGACTTATACGTTGCTCTGATTGGTTGTAGGTCTACCGACTATCCAATTGAGTGTTTTTTTTTTTTTTTTTTCCTGGTTCGGTTACGACACGCCTCATAATCAAAGCCCAATAGAGGAGTTTCAGACTCATATTCTTTCTTGAATATGAGTATGACAAAGTCAGGCTAGATTTTAATTATTACAGTGTATACATTTAACTCTGCAAAGTGGTTGATGCTTGTATTAGCATCTAGGTTGTGGATCTGATATGAAGATCACATGCAAGCTCATGTGTATCACATGCTCGACTGCTTGGCTATCATTCAGATCCGGCATATGTTTGATGATGCTATGAGCAAAACTGACACACACACGCACACACACACACGGAGGATGTTGAAACTGCTTGCATGTAATGCACTGATCAGATTATGGGAGGTTAATTCACTGCTACAATGAAAAAATCTAAGCTAAATCCAGACCATTGGCTCATATTAACATGGCAGAGCTCTTATCATGGGGGAAAAGGGGTTTAAAACTGAATTGTTTGGTGAAGCGATATGCAAACAGATTAAAGAGACACAGAGGCGAGTAATATGCTAAAGAGCATAAAGACTTTGGGAGCGCATGGCACTAAGGAGCTGTCCAGATCTAAATCCCTCAGCATGAGCAGGCAGACCTCACGTCCTTGAAAAGCTGTCCTTTCCACGCATATGAAGAAAGGAAGCAGGGGGTCACATCATGCAAGAGAGTGGTTTTATTTTCGGGGGAGCTGGGTCCACGTGTTTATGACTGCATGAGAGAGAATGGGATTATGGGCCTGGCTGACAGGGCTTGCCCAGCTCCCTTGTGTACAGCTGGGCTGTTTGCTATGTGGATGATAAGCACCGCAATGATGGGGGAAGGCAGCCTAGTGCTTCTAATGCATTTTAATAAGGCTCCTGGAAAGACACGGCTCTCAGTCTTTCAGTGGCTTTCTTCCCTTCAGGATAGCCAAGGAGATTCCCTACTCGGCTCCCTGCCCATAACAGAAAACGCTCGGGTTAAAGAGACACAATCATTATGCCCCTTCTAGGGATGCTCATTTCGGTTAATTTCCCAACCGACAACCGCAGCTCGTTATCCGAGCATTAACCGTTATTGATAAGATTATAATATTGAATTGGTATTAAATAAAAATGAAATTAACAAGTGTCTGTGACCCACATACAATTTTCACAGACCTGCAGCATTTTTGACAGTGACTACAAAGAAAAACAGAATAAAATAATATAAAATAAAACATAATATCAAAAATTACAACAGCTGAATCCGTTTGAAGCTTTGAAACAAAAACAGCAATTTTTGTTTTGTTTTCCGTCAAACTTTCGACAGTTCTTTCGTCAAATAAAAATAGCAGGCCTACCTCAATCCACACCATGTCTAGTTTTTATTTTAAAAAACATTATGTCTACACGATGGCACAGATGTCCCAGAAATACAGAAATAACGTCTCGCATGGAGTGTCCAGAGTGGCCAGCTTCGGGAAGCGCCTTTCATTTGCTTATGGATATTTGCTTCGCAAGTGATATTGCACTGTATTTGTACCTACTGCTGTATTCTAATACCGAGTAGCATATTTTGCAAGTAATTTAGTCAATCTTTCAGTCAAAATGGTCCCACACTACTTAATTTCGATCGCTTCATTTGGCTTGCTCAGTGAAATATGTCTGTAGGCACGTGTGGTTGCGTAAGTCGACGCACCCCGTGAGTTAACAAATATAGGCTATAAAGTATTTTTTTTAACCATGCAGCAAACAAAACAAAAACAAAAAAAACTTAAAAATACTTTTAACTTTTAAACCGTTTAATTTATAGTGGCTAATAGTCGCTGATGCAAATCGATAATTTTTTTTTACTTTCGGTTAACGGTTACCTGGTCAATATGCTTCTTCGTATGTCCTGCAATTTTTTTTGTGACCAGGCTTCTTGGTCATTTTGTGCTAATTTCTGTGCCGATTTTGAATTTTGCTGAAGTTCTTCATACGAACTTTGATTTGCAGTGGGGGGTTTTTTCAGCATTTTGCGCCATAAGCGTTTTGAGTTTAACAATTTCATACAATGCACTTCTCTTTTTGAACCAAAAAAAAACAACACTTAGCAAATCATTTTTTAAATGCCTAACTCTTGTAGTACACAGAAACAATGTCTTTCATCTTCTACAAATTAGCAGAGGTTGATGAAGCAGGCTCCAGAATTCACCTATTGTTATTACCCTTTTAGTAAGCTATGCTGATTCATATAGTAAACTAAGCACAGAAAAAGGCAAACGTCTTCAGTGTCCCTCTGTTCCTCAGGGACAGATGAAGAATGGGTCTGAAAGAGCTTTTCAGAGGGGGTTACAGGAAACAGTGTCACTCTGCCTCCTGGGAGAAGGACTCTACGTAACACTGCAGAGCTGGGTTGAGGACAGCTAAATGACAAAACACTGGAGCAGGAAAAAGACAGGGTGCAAATCAAAAAAGAAGAAATATACATAAGAATTGAGTTTGCTTATGGAAAGTGAGGCAATATAAATAATAATAATGTAACATTTATATAGTGCTTTTCTAGGTACGCAAAGCACTTTGCATATGGAAGGGGAATCTCCTCAACCACCTCCAATGTGCAGCATCCACCTGGATGATGCGACGGCGGCCATATTGCACCAGAACGCCCACCACTCACCAGCCTACTGGTGGAGAGGCCAATCAGTATATGAGGATTATTAGGAGGCCATGATGGGCAGGGGCAAATCTGGCTATATTGTGGCACAGGCTATAGCATTTTTAGAGAATAGAGAACAATTCGAATCAAAAAATACTGATGTTTTTGATTATAACATCAACCCCAAATGTTGCGGCTGTTGGATTCAATGCAGGTAGTCAATGTCCGCTATCAATTTTAATTTGAAATGCATCTTTCTTTACCGACAGTGTTTTAGGGAGATCAAAAAAGCATGAAATAGCCTAGGCTTATATAT
Organism: Cyprinella lutrensis; assembly: GCA_027497675.1. Classification (NCBI taxonomy): domain Eukaryota; kingdom Metazoa; phylum Chordata; class Actinopteri; order Cypriniformes; family Leuciscidae; genus Cyprinella; species Cyprinella lutrensis. The sequence continues at coordinate 21,862,898 of JAOTRC010000008.1, read as the reverse complement.
TTTCCTGTCTGTTGCCTTGTACAGTTCAGCACAAGATAGTTGCTAGTGAACGGATTGAGATGCATGTTCTTGAGGTTTCATCAGCATTATAATAACTCTATTTCTATTACTAGTCTTGAGTCCTGTGTCAACCTAGCAACTAACATTGAGATGAATGGGAAAGTTAGCTAATAGCAAACTCCATGTATTAAAGACCTATCAACTAAAAAGAAAAATCCGTTTGAAGACAGATAAAGTCAAACAGATGACAAAATTTGGCTTCATATTTTTCATTTAACAAGCAGGAACCCCTGTCTCTGCACCAATATCCTGGTTAGACATTAGAGTTAGGATGTCTCAGACGATTAAGGCAGGTCTAGATAGTTTTGAGAGTGACATCTAGCAGGCATTCCTGTCCTTGACGAAAATGAAAGTTGATCTATTGTAACAGTCAGCAAGAAAGCATGTACATCAGGACAAATGCCTTTTAAAAGGTTGGCTTAAATATGTCAAATGTTTATAATGGGAGCAACAATTCTGGTGCTGTCCTTCCAGTTGTGCCCTTTGCATCCTGTTTTATTTCTATCCTAATAGCCTGTGCTTTTAAAAGGTCACTCTTTGAAGTTTTCCAGCAATGATGACATGACTGATCAGGTCAAAATAATTTGTATCAAACAGATCTGACTCATTTGAGTACAAGTCATACTTGCAATACAGTCACTCTTAAATGATCAAATAAATGGGAAATGCTCGCTCTCTCTCTCTCTCTCTATGCATGTATGTATATACATACATTATAGACATATAAGACACACAAAATCCTGTGAAACACAACAGGTAGCAGTTTATTACAGCTATTGGTCTTATGCGATTATTTATATATATATAACATAGATATATAAGTCTAGTCTACAAATTATGACGAGAGTTGTGATTGGAAATATAGAATAGAAATCGTGCGGATGATCGATCGGTAATAATCGAGAATAAGCATCTGCCTTTTCATGACGACAGCTGGTTGGGAAGAAAAAAACTTTTGTTGCATTAAGTTTTCCAAAACAGACAGACAATAATACATAACAAACCATATGGAAACGCAAATGCATATCATACCTGTGGGAAAGGTGAGCCAGGACGAAGTGATGTGAATTCACTGCGGATACACTGTTTCAGCAGCAGCTCCAGCAAACCAGCGCCAATGATCATTTACAACTTTACAACGGACAAACGCCTCATTTTAGGGGTAATTGTGTTAAATACAAGATGTGTTCATTCACCACAGCGACTGTCTGACGGCTTATCGGCAATTTTATCGCTACGTTGCACAAAATCGACTCTGTCGCGCGTATTCTGCGAGCATTTACAGCTGCTGGCGAAGTCTCCACCCACAGCTATGACCGAGCTCAGACGAGAAAACCTCGCGAGATTTTATCGCCTCAAATCAGTCTGACGTTTGTATTCGTGTGTTATCGCGAGAGCATCGCAGCACAATTGAAAGTCCCATGTGAGAAGCACAATGAAAGTAGGCTACATATTAATATTAAAATTCATCTCCTAGTTAATTTAATTCGTTTTAAATAATGTTTGTTAAATATTAAATGGGGAAAAAATGGGGAAAAAACTCGATGTAGGCTAACACACTGTCTCCACCAATGTAATAGGCTATATATATTTAATTATTTATTTACTAGTTAAATAACTTAAGAGTAGATTGCCTTGTAGCATACTTAGACATATACTTATTCACTTAATGTATGTATTAAAGTTTAAACTTTCAATTCAACATTCCACTCGTTTATTTGAGTAACTTTTGGTGACTTTGGGGATAAATCTTTGGAAGGGGTTTTAATATTATGTGATTGAGTGAATACTGGACTCTTCAGACTCTTGGGTGTCACTGTAATTTTAAAAGTTTACTTTAGCAAACATACTAAAAGTAATTAATATCCATAGACTTCATAATGCCACGGGGATTGTATTATGGAGGCTACATCTTTGTCATGAACGCAGATAACATGACCTGACCAGGCAAAAGACCTTTTTTTAATGACTTACAATTTGCCTAAATGAGAAACTGTCCATGCCATGAGTCTCGTGTTTTGAAAACGATTGTCTTTTAATGGTGATATGAGTTGTCAGTTCTCGTTGATTCTGCGGTAATACGGCGTCCTCTAGAGCCAATTTTGAGGTACAACAACAATTTATAAAAATGCGTTCATGGAAGATTAGCAAACTAGCAAAATTGTATATTTTAATCACTATAGTGACCACTGTCTGTGTGTCTCATACTAATTGTAATTTATTCTGTGGTAAATTGTTAATGCAGAGCTCTTTAAATACAAAGAGTAACACTATTGACCAGTAGATGGCAGACGATAGCTTTTAAAAAAAAGCCATTTGTGCTTTTCAGTTTACTAAGTGCATTTTGAAAATAAATGCTGAATTTAATATTCATTGTTGAAGGAGTGTGTAGTAGACTATTGTATAACGAACCTTCTTTTCAAGAAACACATGGTAATTGCATTGCTCATGCTCTCTGTAGTCATGTGTATTTGACCTGCATCTCTCTCCAGTAAACTGCAGCTTTATTACATCTTTTATAAGAGCCATTGCAAACTCTTGTCTCCTGGGTCAAGAACCAGGATATGCTTCTGCAAGTATAATCAGTATCCTATAACTCTATTAAATGTGTCACATTGCTGATTGCTGTTGCAATGGCATTTTATTATATCACGGTATCATGTATTATTTATTACAATAATGATTCCATATGTACCCTTTTACTTGAATTGATGTGTTCCTTACGTTGGCTGTTGTCTCAAATAGGCCTATTATAACACATTTTCATTCTGTGAAAGTAGTGTGAGGTAGGTGCGGTACACTAATATAGGCCCAGAAACAAACATAAAAACTGACAAATCCATAACCCTGTATGCATTTGGCCGCATTAAAAGGCATGGTTTTATAATCAAGTTTTGAAAGCATGAAAAAATATGCCGTGAACAAATAACTTAACTTTCAAATGGCCCATACAAAATCGATTTAAGAATATTAATTTAAATTTAAAAAATGCAAAACCCACTAATATAAAAGCGTCCAGTGACGTACAGGAATGATATCGTTGTAATATTAGAACTGCATTTAAAACCTAGAAAAGACAGGACGTTTCAAACGAATTACTATTATTTCCGCACTGTTAAAGTTACCTCTGATTGGTCAAACCTGTCACGTGATATTAAAACGACACTAATCTCTTAAAACAAGTATTGTTAATAAATGTAGCTAATTGTATTGCATATATCTTACGACGTATAATGTGCTGATGTATGCATATGATGTTTCAGGTTTATTTATTTATTTATTTTTTGTTCAGTGAAGGAGGACTGATGCTGGTAAAGAAAGTCATAATACTGGACTTCACTTGATTAACACGAGGTTCGGTTAGGCTATGATGACATGATTTGCAATAGAAATTCTGGTCACACTTTATATTAGGTGGCATTGACTAGGTAGCAACCTAACATTAAATAGGCATACCAACCCACAAAACAAATAACTTGTTAAAAAAGGTGAAATTCTCAATAAAACACACTTTCAGCTAGTTTGGCATAAACTTTCATTAGAACTTTTAGTAAATAAAAGAAAATGCAACACAATTGCTCTGAATATTATACTTAATTTGGGGAATCATGTGAGTCAAGTCAAATTTCTAGAGTGTCAAGGTGGTCTAACCACCATTCAAGGAGTTCATTCAGGAAATTATATCACAATGATAGACCCCCGGTGACACCAAAGGGGTAGTCCATCATCCAGTAGTTGAAGCCTCGTGGAAGCCGCCATTGTAGCAGAACTTCACCTGCTGTCAGCATCCCCAGACTCCCATTCAGTTGGGCGTCACTTTGACAGTGAATAACTTTACATCTGAGGTGTCCATATTTATTTCTAAAGAAACACGACAATGTATAAAATGCTCCATTACTTTGTATCTTACGTTACGGCCCCGTAGAAGCCGTTTTTGAAAAATAGGCTAAAGATTGCCTCATTACCACGGGACTTTCTGTCGCACAATTGCGTATAGACAGGAGGAGAAGCTTGCAGGCAATCTTTTACTGTATATGAGCAAAATCGTGGGGACATGGAGGCATAAAGTCAAGGTCAATATCAAAGTCAAGAGAGTACATTAAAGCAACGGGACAAAATATTTCAACGTTTTTGAGGAATTAGGTGATTCAGATTTGTCTTGGCACAGCTACTAGAAGATTTTTAACTGTCAGACTGTCGTCACGCTCAGTCGGCATGCAGCGTAACACGAGAATGAACCTCATTGGTTCTTGCTGAAGCTCAAATATGCAGCGTAACACAAGAATGAATCTCACTGGTTCTCGCTGAAGCTCAAAAATGCTGCATAACACAAGAATGAACCTCATTGGTTCTTGCTGAAGCTCAAACGTACTGTGTAACATGAGAATAAACCTCATTGTTTCTCGCTGAAGCTCAAACGTGCTGCATAACATGAGAATGAACCTCATTAGCTCTTTTCAGGGGATTGACAAAAGTGCTGAAGGGGTTGCTGAAAGAACCCCCTTCAGCATTGACAAAAATTAAACCACTTCTGCTGAACTTGTTGACTATCATCATGGTTGATTTTCAGTAACAGTTTCTTCAAAAAACAATGGCCTTTGACTCTAGAAGCAACATGGCCAGGTGGTGTAACTGTGTTTTGTCAATTGGGGTAACCATTATTTTTCATAAAAATATAAAATTATATACAGTAAATTTAATGTGGAATAAAATTGTATATCCAGTTTAGTGAAATAACATGCTTTTCAACATTTTTTACATAATTTGTCTAATATTATTCAGAAAGAGGAGTTTTCAGCATATTGTATGTGATGCCAAATATTGAAAAAAAAACAAAAAACATAAAAATTTCAATTTAGCGATAACTTTTAAACAATCTTTGTTCGTGTGATATATTAAAATTAAGTATTTATTTCTATATGTACACTCACATACCATCTTGTTGGATAAAATGTTTAATTATTCCCATTCTTTGGCAGTTACACCATTTGACACATGCAGTCTTAATGGTCTTAAAAATGTTGCAAATGTAATTTTTAATTACATAAAATCAACATAAATACACTACATTTTAACATACCCGGTGCAAGATTTTCGAATTTCTCATCTCGACAAACTTTTTTGTCTATCTCTAAATTCTGACTTTATAATTCAGAATTGCGAGATGTAAACTTGCAAAAATTGTGACGCAATTGTCTCATTTATAAAATAATATTATTTATGTATTATTATTTATATTATGAGAGATGGTTAGGTTTAGGACTTAAGGTATAGAGTTAGGTTATTGGTTACAGTGTAAGAAGTTACAACAAATGTTAATTAAATTTATTAAAAGTAATTAAAAGTATTTTAGGTGTAGTTACATATAGGGTGCATATTTAATAATTATATTGTATAAAATGGTTAGTAGCTACAGTAGCCAAGGCCAAATAAAGTGTGACCGGAATTCTAATTCATCTAATAAATTATTTTTAATGTCTTAGTCTGTTCATTTGTCCAGACAGTTGCACCACCTGACATTTTTGTGGGGTTTAAGATGACACATAAACACATACGTATTATTTAAATTGACTAAAAATGAATTCAAACTAAATAGGTTTCAGAATAAAGTGATATGAATTTGTCAAACAATTTTGAAATGAAATAATGCACTTGGACACAAAAATGTGCAGGTCATGTCATTGAACAGCGTATTTATTATTTTCTTTTTTTTTACACCAGTTGAATGGCTTCAGCATCATCAAACACAAGACAAATGTCATCCATATTGTACAAACACATTATAAGCAGACTGCGATATGCTTTTAAAGCATCTCTAAGCACATGCAGTATCAACCAAACAATGATAGTCATCTGGATAAGAAACTCCAGTGGAACATTTAATGTTCTGTGTGAAAAGTTTGCGCAGTCTTAAGGGCCCATATTTTGTTTTCATTTGTTGGAAATACCTTAACAGTTTTTTTACGCAAGACAAAGAGTACGCACTTGTTTTGACCATAGGCCTTAGTAAAAGGTTTACTGTCAATGGTTTTGACAGATCTGTGATTTATAAATGGCGCCACCGGAAATACTCCAGAACCAGACATGCGCAGTAGCGTTCCAACGAGTTTGTTATTGTTTACGTCCATGACATTGTCCATTTTTCTTTTACAGAAAATCAGTGTAAAATGCCATTTAACCTTCCTTACTCAGAATTAAATATATTTATTGTACATGTTATTAGATCCCATTTCAACATGGTTTGAAAGATTGAAGGCTTACATCATGATGATGAAGGAATGTGAAAACCATGGTGAAAACCGTATGAAACACAAGCGCTTAAAGTTACGGCCGCATAGCGCCCTCTGTTGACGGTATTTCTCAGTGCAGCCCGTGACAATGTGACTCATCCAATGTTTCCGTGCAGGTCCATGGTTTCAGGGCGGAGAGCGAGAAGCGCTGAGAGTCGCACTTCCACCAGCAGCCTTTACACTCACACTGATCAGTACTAACCTCACTCACTCACACACATACACACACGGGGCTGGACTCACACTCAGCCGGGCTTCACCCGTCTTCGGATCTACAGCCGCCGGAACATTCAGGAGTTTTAAGTGGTTTTAATGTTCGCCGGAGAGAGCGGTAAGTCAAAGCTTTGTGTGATAGTGCGTTAGAATGCTAACACGGTTAGCCGGTTAGCCTCTGTTTAAGACACACAATAAACGTGCGTATAACAACATCCAGTAATGTGGATGTGATTTGACAGCTGCATGCATGCTCTATGCAGGCACATGATGCTGGATCGGCCTGGTTCCAGTTTATCTGATAATCATGGGCTGTGGTAGAAGCTTGTAGCCAGTTAGCCATTATTTATATCTTCTTCCTCTCTATGGATGTATGGAGCTCATAAGGAGCTTATGGGCCAGATCAGGCCTGACATGTATGGGCATATCAGGTCTGCTTTCACATGATGTCCATGATCATCACCAGACATGGGTGCTTTTCTCTCTTTCCACATGTGGTTTTGCTAGTATTGATGGTAGAAGAATGTTTAATGATGATGGGCTTTAACTAGTCTTTTTTTGTAATGGATAAGCTTGGTTAATTGCATCGTATCAAGAAGATGGATGTGGTTTTGCATGCTTGATGGGAGTGTGTGGTTTGATGCTCTCAGCATGAAATGTTGAATGTCCATTTTTTATGTTCACAATAGATTTAGAACACAAAACGCTTTAATTTGCTTAATTTCACAATGCTTTAAGCTTTAAAGTCTACATTTGGAGTTTTAATTTTTCATCAGTCATACCTCAATTGCAGAGGCATGTAAGAGTTCAGAAGATCAGGTTCAGCCTAGTGTACTCTGGTCAATATGTCTCATGTCACACTGGAATGTGTAAGGTGTGGAACACGTTCCTTCAGCCTAATGTACTGTAATCATGTTATGCAACCTGAAAGGTAAAACAGGGCCTGTAACTGCTTGCCAAATGACTGTGTTGATTTGGCAGGGTTGTCTTATCATTTGTGGTTAGAATGTGATGTTAATATTGAAGAAATAGCCACTTCTTGATGTAAAACTGAGCCTAAGAACAGCTCAAGTTTATGACTTTGACCATAACTTTGTGAAGCCTACCATATCATTTTTGACATGGAAGGCCTCTAAATAATCAACATGATCAAAACTGCTGAAAAACCTGTTTTGCACAATCTACTACATGCCTTCTGTTGTCTGATTGACAGTTCTTTTAAAAGTCCTTTTCATATAATTCTAAAAATAATTCAGGCTATGGTACACATAGGGATGGGGCAACGATTAATCGCGATTAATCACATCCAAAATAAAAGCTTGTGTTTACATGATATATGTGTGTGTGGTGTGTATAATTATTTTGTATATATAAATATTAACACATTTATGTATATATTTAAGAAAAATGTGCTCTTAATATATCAAATATTTATACATAATATTAATTATGTATAAATATATAAAGTATATACATGCAAATATTTTTTAAATATATACATGCATGTATGTGTATTTGTATACACAAAATAATTATACACACCACACACACATATATTATGTAAACAAAAACTTTAATTTTGGATGCGATTAATCGCGATTAATCATTGCCCATCCCTAGTACACATCTTTCTGCTGAATCTGATTTTTTTTAGAAGTAAACAACAGAGTATTAACTGAATTAAACTAGATTTACAGAAATATACTTTTTTTTAATTGAAAAATCTAAATGTAATAATTTTTCTAAGTATCAAATGTGGTATGACATATTTTTGACCAATGTTTTTATTTTTATTTCTCAGACATTATTGCGTTGTCCATTGCTGTTTGCCCGGCCAAAAAAAAAAAAGTTGCTGTTTGGATTTAAACCGGTTTCGCAGACAGGGCTTAGATTAAGCCAGGATTAGGCCTTAGTTCAATTTGGGCATTTAAGTAGCTTTTATACACAATCGAAATCTTAGGGAAAAGAAAAAGCAATCATGAGAAAAAGCAATGGCGCTGACATATTTTAAGATATGTCGATGCAAGTTGCTTTCAGTTAAAACAGCTCAAACATTCATTCATGCCTGTGAAACCAGGGGTGAGAGTCTATGACCGGATCATTATTGCAGGGATTGTCTAGCATGTGCTATGTTTGGCAACTGCTCTTCTAACCCTATTGATAGTTGTTTAAGAAATGAACAGCTACACACTCCATGTAGGAAGATACATCATAGCTAATTACAGGATGACAATATCAAGATTCTTTAGGCTCAAACTGTGAAAGAATGATTGGAAGGGAGCATAAAGTGTCATTTTCCATTTTCACACATGTATTGGCACCTCCAGATCTTAAATTCATTGAAAGTCGTTGGGATGTGCTGGAGGAGACTTTACATGTGTGAGTGATGGACTCTTGCATCGTCAATAATACAAGTCCAAAAATTACCAACATACCAAAAATTACTGCACCTCTTGATGAAAATAAATGTTATGTTGTTATGATGTTATGATGTTTCCATCATGAGGTGCATCTATATTTGATCGGAAATCTAAGCATTTATTTAACATACATTTAATTAATATAAGCATTTAATATGCATATATACAGCTGTGTAAAGATTAATTGCATCCAAAATAAAAGTTTGTATTTATATAATATATGTGTGTGTGTGTGTGTGCTCTGTAGATTTGAGATACCTTAAAGGTGCAGCTTG
>JAOTRC010000008.1:21660998-21674212 GCA_027497675.1 Cyprinella lutrensis | reverse complement strand
TTGTAGAGCTCTCTAATTGCAATTGTTACTAGTAAGAATTGAATTAGAGAGCTCTATAATTGTAATTCTTACTAGTATTGAATTAGAGAGCGCTCTGATTGTAATTCTACTAGTAATAATTAAATTAGAGAGCTCATAATTGTAATTCTTACTAGTAAGAATTGAATTGTAGAGCTCTCTAATTGAATTGTTACTAGTAAAAAATGCAATTCCGAAGAGTAAGGCTGGGTACAATTTAAGATAAAACGGCTTGCCATAGAAGACAGTACTCTAGCTATCCCTATCAGTCAAGGTACTTCCTTGAAGATAAATTCCAGCACAGACAGCGCTACAACAACCATAATGAATTGACCCTTCACAGAACACTGCTTTACAACAATGAACTCTTAGGAGACCTACATATTGCAATTTATCAATAAAATACCTTACTCGCAATGTTTAGCAATTAAAACGTCATCTTCGTGTCGCTTTAACAGAATTTCAAATTCCTCAGTTCTCGCCATCTCCAAAAAAAAAAAAACAATCTGATTTGATTCTTGATTTATTACTGGCTCTGTCACGTTCTCTTTTTGTCAGCAGACCAAACTCTCCTCTGTTCGTCTAACCTATATTCAGTTCCTGAAATATTTGGATCCACAGGGTCATGCTCTCATGAATACTCATTATTTCATCTTATTTTCAATATTAAGCATAAGTTTTTTTGTTTTTTTTGCTTTTGTTTCCACATTATATTCATCATCTTCAAAAGTCGCTGTTTGTTTCAGACTGGGTGTGAGAGCTGAAGTAACTGGTAGCTGTGGCAGAGTGTGATCTGGACATACAAGGAGGCTCTTTTTTATTGAGTGCCATGGCTGTTTTAATAATTATCTCAAAAACTCACTTAATTTTGCATTCCACTTATAATTTTAAATGTTTCATTGTCTCTCATTGTTGCTTAAAGGGACACTTATATCTTGATTTGTATCTTTAGAAAGCCAGTCATATTTTTGAAAGGTCAAGAGTATATTCACTTATTTTCCCCTGAGATGGGAGAAATACAGATTTAAGTGTTTTACTTCCTGCTTGTTGTGACGGAAAAATCATCATTTTGCGTCATAATAAACAGGAAGTCACATTTCATTAATAAGTGTAGAGACTACACACATTAGCTCATTATTATTCAAGGTGTGGGACCCACTCACCCTGCAGGCCTATTACAGATCAGTGGGTGGGACTTCACTTGCAGAAACTGAAATCAATATCTGCCGTCTTGTTTGGAAGCTAAGCTAACAAGCTGTCAGGAATCGCGCTTCTGTGGCTCTCTCCACTCATCCTAGAGCTCCGTCTCCCGAATACTGAACTGCATTTCCCATAAGCCTCGTACCTCGGTCTAATCACCAGCACAGGTGTTCCTTATCAGTCTCCCTATATAAACAGCCAGTTCACTCCCAGTCAGTGCGAAGTCTTGTTTTGCCCCGGCAGCATTTCTGAGCGTTTCTATACTGTTTTCCTGGATTACCCGTGTATTGACCCGAGACTGTTTTCATCGACGATTCCCTGTTTGCTGCCTGCCTCGACCCTTGTTTATCTGCCCTGGACTCTGAACCTTGCCGCCTGCCCTGATCTCTGCCTGGTATTGTTTATGCTTTTGGATTACCTGCTCTGTGTTTACTGCCGTGCTCTGACCCTAGCCTGTCTGATTATTCTTAATAAACATATTTGAACTGCACATGGATCTGAACGTCTCTGACTCAGCGTCACACAAACACATACTAATTCGTACCAGTGAGGTCGTACGAATTGTTACGAATTAGCCACCTCGTAAAATTCATACGAATTCTCGCGAGATCGGGTTGGTGTTGCCTATTTTTTTTTATCCTTGAATCGTTTATTTAGAAGAACCATCTGACATTAATCAGAACAAATATGATATTTGCCTTGGATCGCTCAGCCGAAAAGCTGTGAGTGTAATTCCCTGTGTGACGAAACAGCATCTTGTTGTAAAAGTAGCTTGTTACTGGACGAACTATAGCGTTTCAAAAACTGTTCGAATAGTTAAGCTAGTAATATTAATCTGCAGAATTAACTTCAGCATACCACTCTGCTATATCTCTGATAAGCTACGGTGACCCTGATGTCCAGCCTCTGAGAAAAAGCACCGGTGGTCTCCCTCTTTTCAGAAGTGTGAGCATAAACATTAGCAGCATCTCTGCCTGCTCAGTGGGGGCTTTGGGCAGACAGATGGAATCTATTAGAAAAAGAGCTGGTCTATGGAGCTTGTGATGGCTTACACACACACACAAAATCCGCTCTATTTAGACTGTAACATTTGCCAAAGGGGATGTCACATGATGTAGTCAAATCAATGGAGCTTCCTCATTCGCCATCAGAGGAGGAAATGTATATTCCCACATTCCCTTTCTCTTCTCCATCTGTCTCTCTTTTTTCGCCATCTCACTGCTATTCATTCATTCACCCTCTGTGATTCTCGTATAGATCATATAGTGGAATAGATTATGTTTTCCATTCAAATGGTTCTTTGCAGAGGGAAAAATATCAAAGATGCTGGACTAGACACATATTTTTCAAGCCCTTCAAATCTTGACTATAAAAAACAAGCTATTTCACTATTATTGTCCAGGGGAAAATATATGATTCATCGAACACGTATTAATCAAAAGTGCGGCACATTTTCACAATGGAACTTGCCATTGAACAAAACACTAGAAGTTTTTTTTTTTTCATAAATTAAAACAGTAAAACATTTAAGGCGCCGATATTCTCAAGGCAAATATATTTTTTTCATTCATCGCTTAGGGATTAAAGAGAACTTCAAACAGTATACTGTTAGCGATCTTGAAGCGGCGCTTATATGAATATGTAAATATGTGCTGTGCATTTTGCTCTCAATGACAAAATAAAGACAAAAATAAAGACTAAAAGGACTGGTGAGAAACAGCAGTTAAGAAAGCATCTGATAATAACAATCTCTCTAAGCTAATTCGGGACTCCAGAGTGTTTCATCAGTCGTTGTTTAATGATGTCACACATGTGGTGGAGTAATAACTTCATTTAATTAATCCGTTTAAGTTTAAATTAATGCTAAATGGTTTGTTTTAAATTATGGACTTGGCATCTGAGGAGTAATTCTAATTTGGTAAGACTTTACAATAAGGTTCATTTATTAATTCATGTATTAACTAACATGAACTAACCATGAGCAATACATTTGTTACTGTATTTATTCATCTTTGTTAATGTTAGTTAATACAAATCCAGCTGTTGTTTGTTCATGTTAGTTCACAGTGCATTAACTAATGTTAACAAGATTTTAATAAAGGATTTGTAAATAATGAAATTAACATTGACAAAGATTAACAAATGGTGAAGTATTGTTAGTTAATGTTAACTAATGTAGTTAACTAAAGACTAACTTATAACTAACTTATTGTAAAGTGTTACCTCTAATTTTTCTCAGTTATTTTGCTTTATTTTCAGATTTAATCATGCTTGTACTTATGTACTAGAGCACGTACGCACATGCGCACTCTTCGAAAATGGGGCTTTAAATATAAAGGTATTTTTGGTGCAAAATAACTGAACACCTGTGCCAGTGAAATTTGTAGTTGTAGAGACAGGGTTTCCACGGGTTTTAGGGTTAGGGTTAGGAGGCCTTGAAAAGTCTTAAAAACGGTTAGATTTTCATCTGAGGTCTTAAATTTGATTCAGTCAGGTCTTAAAAAGATTTTACCCTCGTTTATCTGCCAAAAACTATGGCCGCAGAAAGTTATTACAAAGTAGCAAAGTATTGAGTCTAAGCCTATAAAGCGGACCTCTAGTGCAGATCAATCGCGGTTCAAACATGCCGCTTGGGTGCTAGCATTAGCTCGTGGCTTGATGCGAGGTAGCTTGCCAAGAGGCCATTTACACACCTACTGTGTGCTTATGGTGCGCTTGCGGCATTCTGAAAAGTTGAGATGTTTTAATCTTGATGCGGCCCGGACGCCTTTGGAAAAAACGAGCGCTTCCATTATGAGCATGCGTACCACGCACTTACATTTGAAATAACGAACTTGAGGTCTTAAATTTCATTGTTTATGGTCCTAAAATGTCTTTAAAAGTCTTAAATGTGACTTAATGAAACCTGCAGAAACCCTGAGAGAATAGCCACACATGTGTATCAGTAAATTTGAAGTCACAGAGAGAAATGTTTTAAAGGGGTGATGAACTGAGAAATCAAATTTTCCTTGAGCTTTAGTCATCTAAGAGGTCATCATATTAAAAGAATATCCTGTAAGTTTCAGAACTGAAAACGTTCTTGCTAGTCTAATAAAAGCTTTTATTGACACCAGGCTCAACAAACGACTCATTTTTCAAAGTAGGGAACTATGACGACAAAGAGGATAAAACACCACCCCCGCAGAAGAAGATCAATGCCTAATTCAGCACGGCCGTTAGCCCCGCCCACCGATTCGTGCATTACACACATAGCTAAATTACATAGGCCTACCTCGTGATGACAAACCGGATCGAGCTACCGAGCAATAAAAAATATTGTGCAGTGCGTGGATGTGGAAGAAGACAGTCGCTGCATAAGCTTCCTCTGGATTTCAATAGGACTGCATGGATAAACTTTATTTTCAATGGCGTTCCAGCTGATGAATTTAAAACATCGTCCATCTGTTCGCTTCATTTCACTGAGGATTGTAAACAAGACTGGATTTCCAGACCAATTAAGAGTAAAGAACGGTGCTGTGCCGTCTATATTGGATCTGACAGGAACGGTGCAACACACGGACTCTGGGTCGAACATGTATGGGCGAATGATTCCGGTTGCCATTTTACAACATTGGACGTTTTCAAAACAATTTTCCCCAAGTGCATCAACGGGTGAGTTGAAACTCATTATAATATGCAAAACTGTTATACACTCACAGCAGTGGGCGTTTACTTCTAAGTCTTTAGTGCGAGACGCCCATATGCTGCGACAAATCTCAAGCTGTTTTTTTGCTTTCAAGTGACAAGTTTCGCGCGCTTTCCCCTTTGCACCAAGTCCACCATAAAATGTGGTGCAAAAGTGAGTTGTGCATCTGTAAAGGCAGTGGGCGGAGCCTACATTAATATTCATGAGGCATGTACTGGAACTGCTTCTAGTTCACGCATCGTTTCTCAGCAGGTTATATGGATTATTTCATAAAAGGTAAATATAGTTTCAGTGCAAACTTAAACTACAATTGTGTATCGTTTTGTTAAGTTCATAATGTTTTTTTTTTTAATTTGTCACTGACTGATATATTGTATATAATATATCCTTTGAGGTGTAACTGTTGTGTTGTGTTTGTGAATGATAAAAAAAGTCTACACGTTTGCAACTCTTAAAACATGTCAGAGGTGTTCAGTTGTTTTGTACCAAAAATACCTTCATATTTAAATGTCTTAACAAAATAAATGACGACCAAATGACATATGCATCTATTCGAAATTAAAATGAAATGTATGAATGCCAGCTACTTATTTTGCTCAAGGTAATGATTTATTAAGTCCCCGTCATGCAAACAAAAAACTATGCTTTTTCTAACCACAGCTCGAGAGCTGTTGTTCCAACCACACAACTGTTTGCCAATTTTTGTTGAAACCGTGGTTTCGGGAAACACAGACTTGTTGAACTATGCAGATAATGATGAAACTTGCGACCACAGTTGGCTAACGATACTTTCAGGAAACATTAGCTTTGGCAAGCTGTTTTGAACTCTCAAAACAAACTCCTGATTTTGTTCGAAATTACCACAGTATACTTAGTTTATGCGTTTGCCGCCTAGTGTTGGAGCATGCGCACAGGAGATCGTCTCTGGAACAGTATCTCTTTCGTGGCTTAATAAGCTTTTAATAACAAGCACATCCCCCAGTTTAGCAACAGTAGACTGCATTTTACAAGACTAACTTAAATGGCTGATTTGGATGTCAAGTTTGGGCTTTTAGGGAGGAACGAAACTGCACAGATGTGAAGGAAAGGAGTTGACGGAATGTGGCAGTGGCACAATGATCATTTTACCTCGATTATCTTGTTTTCATAATCGTTGGAAATTTTTTAAAAAAAACTAGTAATATTAATCCAACGCATTCTCATCCTAGGCCGTCATATAGTGACATTTTTGAAATTTCATCTAAATCCAACTCACATGCCACCCTTTAGCGTATATATAACACGCACAGAGCTTTGTCCGGTTATGGTAGGTTTAGTTCTAGGTTAGGTTTAGGGTTAGACCACTAGGAGGCGCCTTCTGGCCCATATATAAGAGGCGTCTCATATTGACGCTAAAGGGTGCCATGTGCGTTGGATGTAGACGAAATGTCAAAAGCGTCGGTATATGACGCCAACGGGCTGAATTAATCGCACAGCCCTACAACAACAACATTTCTCAAAATATCTTTTTATTTCTTTAATTTTATGTTCCACAGAAGAAATTCATACAGTTGGATTGGCATGTGGGACTTGACTTGACATACATTTTGGGTGAGCTATTCCTTTAAAGGGGTGATGAACTGAGAAATCAAATTTTCCTTGAGCTTTTGACATTTAAGAGGTCATTATAAGAATATCCTATAAGTCTCAGAACTGAAAACGTTCTTGTTATTCCAATAAAAGCTTTTATTGACACCAGCCTCAGCAAACGACTCGTTTTTCAAAGTGGGGAACTATGACGACAAAGAGGATAAAACACCACCCCCGCAGAAGATCAATGCCTACTTCAAGACAGGCCCTCCCCACACCGATTCACGCATTACACGCATAGCTAAATAACATAGGCCGACCTCATGATGACAAACCGGATCGACATTGTCCGTCTGTTCGCTTCATTTCACAGAGGATTGTTTTGTAAACTACACAGGTCGAGACTGGATTTGCAGACCGATTAAGAGTAAAGAATGGTGATGTGCCGTCTATATTGATCTGACAGGAATTGTGCAACACACGGATCATTCCGATTGCCATTTTACAACATTGGAAGTTTTCAAAACAATTTCCATCAAGTACATCGACGAGCGAGTCAAAACTCATTATAATATGCAAAACTGTTATCCACTCACAGCAGTGGGCGTTGTATACTTCCAAGTCTTCAGTGCAAGACGCCCATAAAAACCGAGCTTTTTGAGCTAGGCTTAAAACTAGGGTACAAAATAGCCTATTACTTATTCATTTTGGTTTTTTGAATGCTAAAAGCAAGCAAACGTCATAAGTTGATCTCAGACAGCAGTATAATAAAATTTAAAAAGCCAGTTCATGACCCCTTTAAAATGGATTTGAACTACACTAGGTGTTACATAACAACCACTTGAAAAAACACATTTGTGTAATTGGACTTTTGACTCCTAACCTCATAGTTACTGAGATGGAGTCCTTCTCCATGTCACAATCAGCAATGGTCTCCCCTATATGCTCCATACATATCTAGTCGCTTGAATCCATCTGTATCTCTCCCTCTCTATTCCTTCCTTTCCTGTTAATTCTCTTCCGTCTTGCTGTCTAACCTCACCGCTGTCTCATGATACATCAAAATCAATAGGGCCATCACAAAGAAACGCATATATGGCCAATTTCCTCCCACCATCCCCCACTTGCTTTTATTCTCCTACATCCTTGCATCAAACTCCACTAGTGCCGGCTAATCATATCCCTTCTCTGGCATGGCGGAGAAGACAGGAGGCAGACAGACTTTCCTATAGGGTGTGCTCGCTGCCAAACCGCCTGAAACAGCCTTCCTTGTGTATTTCAGAAACACCTCTTTAAAAGACTGAGAATCAACTGAGGGTAGAAAGGCAATCTGATGGTGAGAATGAACACAATAGCCACCGGGTTCATGCACACATACGTACGGCGATGCATGCAATGTTTCTTAATGCCACAAATGTTGCATTTCAAATCTTCACATAGTGAGTATTAACAAGGTTAATAATTACTAAAGCACAAACAAATATGCAAACGCACACACTGGTAGTGTCAGTAGTGTGGGGTGGCAGTGAGGCGTGTAAATGCGTTCACTTTGTTGGGGGTAGGGTGTAGAACCATATTCAGTCTTTATTTTCACACACACGCACCACAGTCTTTTACAAACGCTTTTAGAAATCTTTAGCACTAACACATGTAAATTCAAATGTGTGCCAGTCAAACCAATTAGACACACACGTAGCTACGCATGCACATATAAAACGACTAGAAATGCCCCTACATTTAAAGAGCTGACAAATTGTCCGTCGGTAATTCAGTGTTAGTTATATCAAGGTTTCACTTTGTCAAACAACATGATCTACAAATGCAATTAAACACATTGCACTTGCCCTCCCACACCCACCTGCCAATCAAATTGCCTGTCAACGTTAGCCTGGATGGATTTTGGCTGTTTTACTGCAGGGATATATGTCAATCAAACCCGATACAATATCCCCAACCGACTCGCATCAAATTATCTTTAGCATGCTGCCCAAGGTGCTCAGATATGTCACAACACCCATGGTTTTATTTAATCCCAGGGATCAGTTTCAATCTCTATAATCCTGACTGCATACATGTTGAAATTTGAGCCCTTTTTGCTTTGACCTATCGAGTTCAGATTCGATAAGTTCTGGATATGGAGATATGGCGTGAGGAACTCTACCTTTAGTGCTGATCTCCCCGAACATATTTCTGTCATTGATTTTAGAGACTGCCGAAGACAGTGATGGGTGATGGGACGGCTAATGTAGCTATTCATGCATCTTCAGACACAGATCCGAGTGCGCGCTCAATTCGTTTTCCGACAGATAAACAGACAAGAAGACACCTTCGCGAATGGAAAAGTGCTTTTCAGAAGATTTTCTTTTTGCTCAAAAGCCAAAGCGGAAAACCCCACCCAACAAACGCAGACGCAAGAACGCAGCCGCACACAGTCGAAGCCACACATTCTGCGTACTGTGACTGTCGTTTCCTCCAAATCATGACACAGAGTCATTGTGTTTCACCCTAGTCAGTGAGTAAATGAAAAGATAATAAAGCACACAGCCTCCGTCACCATGGCGTCAACCCCTAGGCGCATCATGATCCCTCAATTTAGTGCCATTTGCATTGATTTATTTTTGATCTGCTTGAGTGATAACTTACTATATTAAACAAGCCGTTTTTACACGACAGACACTTACTTTCTAGTGCTCACAGTGACTCTACTGTCACATACACCAATTTTACCCCCACCGCAAGCTCGCACATGCTACTCCATCAGCTCACGCACAGCGCAGTGGCGGTAGCGTGATCATTCTAGCATGTCTCGATGACTTATCCTAATCCTTATGTCTTAGGCAAATACCAATAGTTGAATCAATCTCCAGTGTGAAGGCATTCCCCTTGTTTCTATTCTTTTTTTTTTTGCTAGAATTTTAATGAAGACAAGGCAGGAGCTCCAATTGGAAGGTGGGAGAGACCACTCACAGTCAGACGGAGGGTGTCGGTGATGGTATAGATGGAGAGCGCTCACGGCTTCCTCTCTCCCTCCCCTTTTCCCGTTCCCCCTCTTGTCAGCGCTCTCCCGTGGGTGGTACAACCTGGCAGATTACAAAACACCCCTCCCATGTGTCTCCCTACTCTCTGTGCCAGGGTGAGGCTGCCGATCGCATTCTCCTGGAGCGTGTGAGTGGTGTGTGAGTGGAGGTAGGAAGCAAGGATGGAGAAAGAAACAGTTAGTGAACAAGAGCGAGAGGAAGGAAGTATGAAAGAGAGTGTGTGTGAGATCAGAGCTGGGAACGCTCATGGAAGCGACGGGACACAATCAACACCACTGTCTGCGAAGATCATGAGGGAGTCCGAGGGGTAAGTGCAGGCGCCAAGCACACACACTCACACACACAGAGACATACGTGTACCACACACACTGCCTATGTGTGTATGCTCTAGTGCCTGAGGCCCTGCTGACCATACTTCCTTTATTTGGAGTGTGTGTCTTGTGCACATGCCCTTTAAAAGTGCATGTTCTCTTTGTATAACGGTCTATCACATTTTTGTGCCAACCTGTCTACTGTAGCATCACACTAAGAACAGTGACTTCTCTGTCAAGCCGTGATGTGGACGAGGGACTGTCCCTTTGGGTTCCCTTAAACAATGAGACTTTTCAAAGACGCCCTCGGAATTTTCGAAAATAGGGAAAACGCATGTGTCCGGAGAGAAACGCACACCTTTACGCGATCAATTTTATGTAAGCTTTCCAGAAATCACTGCGCAAGTGATTCACATGCAAATACATACGCATGGACACGTATGTGTCCTTATAGTAAGCACTCATTCTCACACATACACCAGTGGGTGAGATAAAGGAGTGAGTATAGAACTAGCTGAAGTCATTGTGAGAATACAAGTCGCCTTTGGCGAAGGTGCAGGAAGCAGCTCCTCTATAGATGCAGAGAGATTTAGTAAGCCCTCCCCTATGGAATACATAGAGCCATTTAAGGCTAGAAGTAAGAGACAATGCAGAGACCCCGTAGATAAAGCTTAGCCTCTGTGCTTAGCTGTAGTTCTAATGTGGGGAAACCTGGGAGGCCAATGTCTCAAAGAGAACTATACTGAGGTCAGGTGTGGTCGCACTGTCTAGGCGCTAGTTTTCCTGTTGGCCTGCATACTAATGACCCTTTATCAAAATAGTATCTGTGCTACATATTCACTGTGCAACATGTGATATTCAAAGGAATCTATGTATCTAAAACACTTTTTGTGTATGTGCTATCGGAATATCCATGTGTCTGTGTGTTTAGGTAAAGGAAATATATGTGTGTTATGTATCTCTGTGTGTGTTTTGTCAGCGGGAGGCTTCATTAGTGAGCTGAGGGAACTCAGGTACATTAGCTTGCGTCTCTCACCTGCGTCCATCCTCACAGGAGTCGACTTTGACATTTCCTGTTCTCAGCTTACCATAATGCGAAAGGCCATTTACCCCGTAGTACCAAACAGCATGAACAGATACGTCAAAGAAAATTGTCTTGCCTCATGTATGCTCATTTCTGAGCATCAGTGACTATGAAACGTATTTACTATTCACCATGAAAATACGTTTATCAACAAATATTTAATATGCACTAAGAAAATATTGCTGAATTTCCTCGTATGAGTTACGTATCTAGCACAAGGATGTCAGTGTCCCCCGACTACATTTCCATTATTCACGGACACATGTGCGTAAGTGTGTGGTGCACATTAAATGCCATCTTGTGAATAGAATTGACGAATGAT
Source organism: Cyprinella lutrensis (assembly GCA_027497675.1). Lineage (NCBI taxonomy): Eukaryota > Metazoa > Chordata > Actinopteri > Cypriniformes > Leuciscidae > Cyprinella > Cyprinella lutrensis. The sequence goes on along the minus strand of JAOTRC010000008.1, from coordinate 21,662,985 downwards.
AATGGCAACTTGATGATGTAAAATGAGCCTCATAAAGCAATAAGGTTCCGCCCGGCGTGTAATTCATACATGGGTTTGCATGATGCCCTGAATAAATGGACCCTACGTGACACCTAGCTGGGTTTGGTTACGCTTGTGCATTTCTCTGCATGCGTGTTCATCACTCCCTGAAGAAACGCTAACTGATGAGCGCCTAGAAAATTCCCAGCATATTGAAACCTTTCAAAATGGCCATAGACTGAATAATATTTAGGCCTGTTTCTCATTATCCTAATTGAAGATGACTCATTGACATCTGTCAAGGTTCATTTTAAGCCATGTTTAAAAGTCATGGCTCCCTAAACAAAACACGATTTAGCACACATTCACGTTATTTGGATTGTAGCGCTTGCTCAGTGTACCATTTGGACTCAGTTGCGCTCCATATGCTCACTGTGGCTTTGGGTGTGGTGCCCTACGCAACCAAATGCTGGACTAACCGTGAGGATTTACCTAAGCTGTGTGTCTGCGAGCGGTTGTGTAACGCTGTTGGTTTTTTTCTTGTATAAGAGGCAAAAGCAAAAAATGGATTTAAGACCAACTATTTATGACTGTTACCTTGTTTTCTGGGAGATATGACAATGAGACCCCCAAGCATGCATGGCTGACTTTTATTCCAATTTCAGAGGCCATTATTGCAATAATAGTGAATGACAGTGTTCATACTATATACAGCTGCTTTAGGGTGCTGGAAACAGTATTTGTATTTGCAAAAGACAAGATTGTAAGACAAAGACAGACAGAAATGGGGAACATTTCTTCAGTTTTTTGCATTTACTTTAACGTAACATGTATAGAATCTATATATGAATGAGCTTTTTGGATCGTTCAGAGGCCATTATTGAAATAATAGTGAATGACAATGTTCATACTATATATACAGATGCTTTAGGGTGCTGGAAACAGTATTTATATTTGCAAAAGACAAGATTGTAAGACAAAGACAGACAGAAATGGGGAACATTTCTTCAGTTTTTTGCATTCACTTTAACGTAATATGTATAGAATCTATATATGAATGAGCTTTTTGGATCGTTCAATAATACTAGCATTAATGTATCTCTATAATACGAATTCCTCCTTGAGGATCGGCTCACAAAATGGCCGTAGAGGCAGAGCTGCCCACAGGCTCTGTGATTGACAGAGAATTCCTCCGAGGATGGATGTGCGCTATATGGTGAGAAGCTCAGGAAGTGTGTAGGCAGAATCACCAGCGCACCAGGGAGGTTCCACGTCTTTGTTCTCTAAACCATAACCGTTAACAAAGGCAGTTCGAAAGCAATTCATTTTCTAATTAATGCATATTCCATCTGTGTTTGTGCAATGCGAATTAGACGCGTTTTAAAAGATGTCAGGAGAAAAAGGTGGGTGTGTACGGTACCTGTATAGCGAACGAGTGCCGTTTGCTTTGTGTTGACTGAGAGGAGGTTTTGCGATCAGATTGCATTTACATGTCGAACATTCAAGGTTTTCTTCATTTTTTTTTTTTGGTACAGTGTTACAATGGCCAGTTTTTATAAATGACACATAATTAATATTCATGAATTCATCAATTAGGCATTCATTTCAGAGATTTTCTATTACAGCAACAGCATTTGTGAAATGCAAAATCACATGTCACTGATACATGAGTTTACGTACTTTTTTAAATTTTATCAATTCTGCCCATTTATACAATCACAGTCGTTTTAAAATACAAAATTATTCAGCTACTACATTAATACAGTAACAAATCACTGGATAACACATTTCTACACTCTTAGAAAAAAGGGTTCTACATTTGTAGCATAGGGTTCTTTACTGAACTCCAAATGACATTTTATGCTAAAAAAAGGTTCTATAATGACAAGAAAGAACCCATTTGGCACTATGGTTCTTTATAGGCTATTTTTCATTCATATATTACATTATTCTCCAATATTTTGTAGTTGTAATTAAATTATTGTTT
>JAOTRC010000008.1:21587044-21598305 GCA_027497675.1 Cyprinella lutrensis | reverse complement strand
GACCTCTTGATATCGTTTTATCGAGAAAAATTATATCGCGATAATTATCGTTATCGTTTTATCGCCCAGCCCTAATATATATATATATATATATGTGTGTGTGTGTGTGTCTGTTTTGTGGCACTTTTTGCTAAAGTTTCATGTTGAATTCAGTTTTTTATATCACTAATAAAGATGTGTTTCCTATTTAGAGAAATTACTTTATTTTAAATGTTTTAAGTTTAGATTTTTTCTACATAATGTAATTTCAGCTTTTAAAAAACTAATCATCATAAGATTTCAATAAAAAAAACATCATGCTGAATTTAAATTGTTAATTTAAATGATTAACACACATTATTATTAATGCAGATTTTTTATTAAACCAAACTGTGAAAACAGTCATTATGAATTTAAATTAATTTATATGATTAATATGCAGTTATATATTTATTAATGCGATGTTAATTTCTTATCTAAATATTCTCAAAATAATGTTTTTGTACACTTGCATTTGTGATTTTATTTATTTAATTAGCTCTGTCCCCGCCAGTGTTTTTTTTTTTTTTTTTTCTTGTCACTGCCAGCATTTTTGATCATTTTCATTAAATTGAATATTGGAACGTGTCAAAAGAACTAATAGAGCCTCTGGTTTTAAAAAACAACAAAAAAGTTAAAATTTCTCAGTAAATAACAAAGAAATGACAAGTAAAACATTTTAAATGTGAAATTTTGTAGTAAAAAGGACTGAAATATTATAACTCCAATAATAGTTGTAAATTTAACGTGGTACCATAATTTCGTTTGTCGGTACCAACACTAGTCAAGTTTAACAATTTCTGTACCAAATTGTAACAATTTTGATTTTTTTTTATTTAACTACTTGAAAAAAAATTAAATATAAGTAAATTAAACTGAGTTCATTCTTAATGCTCTTAATGATAACAAGTAAATAATCCATTAACACATTATGTAGCTTTCAAATATTGTTCAGTTAAATAAACATTGCATTAAAAATATATAAGGAAAAGTTAGTAAAATGATATAATGAAAAAACAAAGAAATGCATCACTTCATTTCATCCACAGCAGAAGCTCACTGTCACTGACTGAAAACTCATGTTATAATAAAATAAAAATGGTCTGACTTACTACCTCTGAAAAATAATGTTTTTACATTATAGTTTAATTCTACAATCCATATTTTCTTTCAACGTTAACAAAAGTATTATAGATATTCAATATGCCATGTTTCTCATTGAATATATTCCATACATCCTATATATTTTTTCAACTTTTCTTTTATTACTTTTGCCTACATGTGCCGGGAGTTTTTATGATATGTCAATGTCTGTATGCCGTTGGCATCAGCTGTGTGTTGAGCACTCGTCCTCCTTTCCTCACATATAGTCCACAATGCACTGCACTGGACCAGCCAGAAACACACCGTCCATCAGCCTCCATATCTGCGTCCACACAGCAGAACTCTGGTTTCGCTTGGCCGTAAACAGCATAGCTTATTCATGTTCCTCTGACATTATGATCAAATTAACTGTGATTTAGTGCCTTACGAATATCTAATAACATGACATAATTCAGTGTCGTATCCTTAGCCTACTGAGCATGAAGCGATCTCAGTAACCAAGGCCATATTATCCAGGAATAATTTCACCTAGGATAAATGTAATTGCAGAATTGAGATAGAAGCTATTGATTTATGTGGCATGTTGTTGGCTTCACAGATGCATATGTGCTTTGTTTATGGAAGAGGAATATAGAGCTGTGTGTGTGTGTGTATAGTAATGATTTCTATAGAGAGTGGAGTTAAACCTCCTCAGTGGGGGGGAAACCGGAAGCTCTTGTTCTGAGGCGGTCAATGGAATGTTATGACATCAGTTCCCAGAAGCCACCTGGGAGACCAGTAGGATTCTTAATCATTGTCTTCATCTCTGTCTGTCTGGTTGGTTTGGTTGGAGCGAACAGACCTGGCCATTAGTTGCTTTTTACATTCCTGTTTCTGTGTGTGTGTGTGCTTTATGGTGAAGAAATCCTCCTGGTCAAAGGTCAAACAGTAGTACGTGTAAGCGCACTGGGCTGGTGGGTAACACCCAGCCCCATCCTCCTCCTGAAGCGATTTAGAGCCCTTTCTCACCTACCTTGTTTGGTCCGGACTTTCAGACTTTTCAGTTTGGTCCGAATCAAAATTACTTGTGTGAAACCCCGGACTACAATCCGCACCAAACAGATGAAATTTGATCCGATGAACAGAGGTAGTCTCGGTCCAGATGAAACTGAACAAAGTTTTGGTTCGTTTCTAGTGTGAAAGCATCTCCGTATGGTTCGGACTTTCAGACCTTTTATAAGAAGTTCTGGTGCTTCCAGCATAGCCGAAAACATGTAACATTTCGTTACATAAAACCCTAATGTACATAACTGATTAGGGAAAAAAAAAACAATAAAACTATGAGGAACCATAGTTATTTCAACTAAAATACTTAAAATGTGAAGTGTCACACAGGGAATATTGGGAATGTCTATTTACGGTTTTTCACTGTAAATTATACAAAGATGTGTCCTTTTTCACTTTCAAAAACTGTAAATTTAACGGTATTTTACTGTAAAATTGTATCACCGTTATTTACCGTATATAGTACGGAAACTTTCTTTTAACCAATTAACAGTTTTGCACTGTAGCATTTTTACAGTATTTTACCGTTAAAATCACAGTTATTTTTTACAGTGTTGCAATGATATGCGTCTGTTCATCATGTTGTCAAACATACCCGCTGAATTGACAACACACTGACGTCAGACGCACGTCCTTTTACAAACCAATCTATAGGCTTGTTTGACATGCGCCTTGCCTTGCCTGAAATGTAGTAAATGCAGTAGGCGGCTGCAGTGAGGGGAGGAGTGCAAAAAAGTGCTGGCAAGCTGGACAAATCTCGCTTCTCGCAGTGGATCAGACACCTTTGAGATCAATCAGATATGGTGGGATTCATGCCCGTGCATGGTGTTGCTAATAAACTGGATGTAATTTAAGTTTTGTTGCTTTTATATGAAAATAAATATAATGAACAATGCACCCAAAGTACTTTGCGCAACTGCAGAATCTAATGCGCCTTGCGCTCGCGAGAGTTTTTTGATAGCATGACATCAGAGCCAGACGGACTGCACTCGGACACATTTCTAACCGGGATGCATCTCTAATGTCAAGATGCAGCCCACATAGACTTTCTGAAAGTTTGAAATGTATCAAAACGTGAACTTTGGTTCGGACCTTGGTGTGGACTTTCAGGTGTGAAAACACACCTTCAGTCATGATATCTGCTCCTTTACATATGAAATAGGAAGGCTTTTTGATATTCAACATTTTTTGAATTGTAAGTCTGCAGATGTGAAACATTTTGCGCTCATAAGCCTGAATGTGCTGAAACCCGATCTAAAATCCTCACATTCACCTCTTTAATTAATGGAAGGACTAATGGTGTCCATCTCTTTGTTTGAAAGTAATTGCCTTTGCATTATTCATGAACTGTCCACAGTTTGCACTATCGACTCCTTTTGTTGCGTAAAGTACTGGTCTATTAGGATGCACTTACACCGCAAGCCTAATGCCCCAGATGCAATGCATTTCATGTTTTTTTTCCTCATCCATTTATATTCACTTATTTTTTTCTCATCCATTTATATTCACATAATTGACTAAATGAGAATTGTCATTTACACACCATGTTGTTGTTTTAAACTTGTATGTGTTTCTTTAATCTGTTAAATGCAAAAATATATTTTGAATAATGTTGATAACCAAACAGCTGCTGGACCCCATTAACTTTTATAATATGGAAAGAAACCATTTGTTACCAACATTCTTCAAAATATCATATTTTGTGAATCTCATAGGCTACAGGTTTTAAACAACATAATGGTGATTTTTTTTTTTGAGTGAACTATCCTTTTAACAAGGTCTAATATATCTCGAGAAAGCTGTCAGCATGTCCCATTCATCTCATTCAGATACAATTTTTTTAAGTTGCGAAAATGAACAAAATATGTCAATTAAGAACATATTTTAATTTTTGTATTTCTTTTTGATTATAGTCCATGAAAACTATGACCCAATAATTAAATCCCTGTTACAGTTCTTTTTAAGATTAAATTAACTTTTTCACTCACCAGCCAATTTGGCCACTTAATTAAGTTACCGGCCATACAGAACTTAAACTAGCCAGAACAAAAATATCAGAAATAAACCAGATTATCATAATGCTGCTTGGATTTAAGTATTATTATTGTTAAATCTGAAACGGAATCATTGAAAGACTTTCAGCTTTACAACACTCAATCGTTATTTGCAATGTAAATTAGGGGGGGGGGGGGGTGGAATGGTGTAAATGAAAAGAGAGTTTCATAGAAAAAAAATCATGGCAAAAAACTAATTTTTTACTGAAAGAAGCACTATACATAATCTGCCAGCCTACGATGAAGTCAGTGTGCAAATATGTCCCAAAATTGTTGTTTGTGTAAATTAATTTAAGTGGAGGGGTTTTGAAGAACGTGCCAAAGTCGTAGAGTTAGGTTATCACCGGATCCAGCCGTTGTGAAATCATTCAAAAGAAGCTGCTTGCCAGTTGGGTACTGATATTTTATTTATTCTTGACTTCCCTCACTAACATTTTTGTTGTGTCAGGGTAAATGTTGAGGCTTTAAATCATAGGATGTTCAGAATAATAGTTTGTGCTAAAGTGACTGCCTGCTCTTGGTTAGTGGAAGCATGGGAAAAAGCATATCTGAAAGCTTGTTGTCGTCTTTTGCTTAAGGCTCTTGCTTAGGGGTCATCCCAAATAGCCAAAATTGATTCTATGTGGGATTAGTTGGGTCAATGAAGTACCATAGAGACCAACCCCTTTCCCTTGCCCTCTTATGTGAACTATACATCATTTTTGTGACATGAATAGAGATTCCTTTTCTCATTAGTTTAGTTCCCAACACTGAGTCACTGGAGGCTGGAGCTAAGCTAAGTTGATTGGCTGGACATCTTCCATGTTTCCATTCTTGCTGTTGGCCTGCGTTGAAAGTTGATCAATGAGAAAATATTAAAATCAAAAGTCTGGTTGTGTAAAAGCAATTTGTCTCTTAGCTGAGCAACACTCTTCAACCTTTTTCTTTTTTGATACTGTATATCCTATACACTACTGTCCAAAAGTTAAAGAATTTAAATGAATGCTTTTATTCGGTAAAAATGCGTTAAATGAATCGAAAGTGACTGTAAAGTGAAAGTCTAAAGTTTTCTATTTCAATATAAAAATCTGTTTCATCTAATCATAAAGGAAATGTGTCACGGTTTAAGGAGCACAATTGTTTTTATCTTTGATGGTAAGGTTTTTTTTTTAATCTAATAACAAAGGCAATGGAAAAAAAGGCCAATTTATCTGGTTTTACACAAATGATGACTGTAAAAATTACCAAATTAAACTGATACAGAAAGGCCCATATGCAACCCATCAATGTTTTATTGCACTGATCTAGAACACATTGTTTAATTCCTGTCTCAGGAACTCCATTACCCTGTGAACTTATTTTCTTTTGTAACATTTTCATTTGCACTCGCGCTTTGCTATAGAATCTGGTGGTCCACTCTTAAAACGAACTGGACTCTCGGGAACCAAGACGCAAGCCATATGCAAGAGTCTTTCGGGGGTTAAGAGGAGTTTGCTGAGTTCCTTCTACTGAGCCAACATTTAAGAGGAATGTGTGTCAGCACATTATGCAGTATATCCCTCACTGATACAACATCTAGCTATCTATAAGACCTCCTCTATATACTTTCCCATTTGTTGTCAAAAACACTCTCGTGTTTCTAGTCTGTACAGTTTTATAAAGAGCATCTTTAAGAGAAAGAGAGCTTCACACATGGCTTTAACATGGCTTACTATGTTCCATCCTCCCCCAAGCCCTTCATGAAAGCATTTTAAAAGTGTCTGGCTAGAGGCTCTGCCTGGAGCTGTAAAGCAGGATGCAGTGAAAGAGCAACATATGTCTGAACATTTAATGCTGTTAGAGGAAGAAAGACAGATGTAGCCAGTCAGGATGGAGAAAGGGAGTGCACTCAGAAGGACCCACAGTGGAAACTTTTAGTAATTCCACCAGTCAAAACACTCCACAGCAAATTTTACCAGGCGACCCACTTCTCCGTCTAGACTTCAGCTGTTTTATTTCAAGGCTCAAACAGCGAGATTTTTTTATTAAGAGTTATGTAGCAGGCCATTTGTCACATTGAGACAACAAACAGACCTTTTGGTGTCATGGCCAGTCCATCCATTGGGCAGCTGATTAATTTTATGAGCCTGAGATGACATTGGCCTGTATGTGAGCTCGTTGAATTTATTGCTTCATTCATGGAGATGCTGGAAATGCCATCCTGAAATACAGTAGCGTGTGGCACTGGACGGTCATGCATTCTAAGTTACGCAAGCAATTGAAAGGCCTTTCCAAGTCTGACATCATCATTACAGCTGTTCACCCTTCACCTCTGACATTTCTACTCGCGTATGTGGAAAGTAGGTCTGCTTGGATTTGTGTGTGCCGGCGTGAGCTTTGAGGGGTTAGATGGCAATCCAGATGGAGTTTCTTCTCTTCATTTCCATATACCAGCAATGCCACATGGAAGCATTTTCGGTAATGCTTCCTTTTACAGTACAGTATTTACAGTGTACTTACCGTGTACTTACCTAGAAAGTACTGCTAATATAAGGTAAGTACATGGAACAGGGTTAGGTTTAGGGGTAGGTTCAGGGTTAGTACTAGTTATTACCCAGTAATGGTAGTTACTAAAATAAGTACATAGTATTTACATGGGTAACTGGACTGTAAAAGGAAGCGTTACTGAACCTTTTAAGGTTCTATATAGGACCTTTTCTTCCAAGAGTGTATACCTAATTCATCAGCTGAAACATTCCTTTAACATACGCATTTAATGCATCATCATCATTGGAACATCTCTGCAATGGTATACAAGTGACCATTGCATACCTCTATGCAAAATATAACTCTACCAGCTTTCTGCTCAGCACACATGTACAAACATAGACTGACTTCACAAAATACATTATGAAATTATTATGAAAGTGAATAAAGAAAAAATAAAAAAGATAAAACAGCAAGATCTCAGTCTTCAATGGCAATCCCTCATAAACACACTCATAAACTGTACTTGGGCTACATCCCAGTGACTGGCTTTGTGACTAGCTCCTAGACATCCTGACTGGCAGACCGCCGTCTGTCCGGATTGGAAATAGGACCTCAGCCACTATAACAACAAATATTGGCACCCCACAGGGGTGTTTTCTCAGTCCCATCCTCTACACACTGTTCACACATGACTGTGTCGTCTCCCTCAAGGACAACGTCATCTTGAAGAGCGCTGATGACACAGTAGTGATAGGACGCATCACTGGCGGGAATGAAGCGGCCTTACAGGCCAGTAACATGGTGTGAGGACAACAACCTTACCCTCAACACGGACAAGACAAAGTAGATGATAATGGATATGAGGAAAAAGAAAACTCATCAGCCTCTGTTTATTCTCTGTGTTTGAAGTAAAGAGGGTGAGTAGGGGTCCACATCAGTAAGGACCTCACCTGGACACTCAATACCATCCAGCTGGTTAAGAAGGGACAACAGTGACTGTACTTGCTGAGGAGACTGATGAAGTTTGGCATGTCGACTAAGATCAACAACTTCTACAACTGTGTTGTGGAGAGTGTCTTGACCAGCTGCATCACCGTGTGGTATGGAAACGGTACTGTGAATAGCAGAGAATTGTGGAGACTGCTGAGAAGATCATCAGGACTCCACTGCCTTCTCTGCAGGCCATCTACTATCACAAAGTCCACAGGAGAGCTGCATCCATCATTAAAGGGACAATCCCCCCATTTGCATTTAGCTTTCCATTGTTAGAAACCCAGTTGTACTATTGAATGGTTGGGCAACATTCTCTCATTTTCCCCTGAGACGAGAGAAATCTGCTATTTACCTTTTTCACTTCCTCCTAGAATGACACAAAAATCATCATTTTACGTCATTGTAGGAGTAAGTGTAAGAGGGAGGATTTCTGTAAAGACTACAAGCACTAGATCCCACCATTTCAAACCCTTTCAAGCTTTTGCTTTCTGCAGTCACCATGCATTATTTACATGTAAGTTACAGCTTTTGTTTCAATCTAACTGAATTCATTCTGATTGGTGAATCTTATGGACGCTTGTTTCCGCCATAGAATGAAAAATATAAAAGGTAATTGCGACTTTTTATTTCACAATTCTGACTTTTTTTTATCACAATTGCGCGTTTACTTCTCTCAATTCTGACTTTATTTCTCAGAATTGCGAGATATAAAGTCAGAATTATGTGATATAAAGTCAGAATTGTGTGATATAAAGTCGCAATTGTGTGTTATAAAGTCAGAATTGCGAGTTATAGAGTCAGAATTGCGAGATATGAAGTCAGAATTTCTAGATTTAAACTATTCTGAGGGGGGGAAAAGTTAGTCTTTTTTTCCCCTTAGAATTGGCCTAATAAGTCGCAATTGCGAGTTTATATGAGTTTATATCTCACAATTCTGAGAAAAGATGTCAGAATTTCGACATATAAACTCACAATTATGTGTTATAAAGTCAGAATTGCGAGACGCAATTCTGAGAAAAAAAGTCAGAATTCTGAGATAACAAGTCGCACTTCTGTCTTTTTTTCGCAATTCTGACTTTATATCTCGCAATTCTGACTTCATATCTCGCAATTCAGACTTTATATCTCGCAATTCTGACTTTATAACATGCAATTGCGAGATAAAAATTGCAATTACTTTTTTCTTTTTTTTATATTCATTGGCAGAAACAAGCTTCCATAAATCAGAGACATGTGCTGGCCAATCAGAGGTGTTTAAGAATCTGTTCAACAGCGCTCAAAACGCTAGAGGGAAATGCTGGCATCGTCACATTTTTAAAGTTCAGTACCGACTTGTTACCAAAGTCGTGCTTTTTGACATCTCTAGTTGGGTACAATTTATTCTTGAAAATATCTTCATCTATTGCATATCGGTTTGCCAATTTTGAGTAAACGATTACAGAATTCTTTAGTGTCAAAATAGTCTATTAAAATAGTCAAGGAACTATGTGCAGTGGCCATGTTAAGAACAACTTTGGATGACATGGTTAACCCTCCCACATGGAGTTGTGTGTCAAAGTTCTGATTGTTCAGCAGGAGCCCAGTGTGATTAAAGGTCTATCAAAGCCAGAGGAGAACCCCCACCGGGCAGGTGCTGTGAGCGAGGCCGTTTCTGTCTGAAACGAGTACGGTGTGGAGAACCTCTCGCTGATCACCTCTGCTTCTGGTAACCAAGCAGCCTCCCCTGCTCCATGACAAATGGATGAGCAGTCTTAATATAGCCGCTTCTTTTAGCCCAAAACGGATTTATTAATTCATGGATGCTCTTTAGAGTGGTTCAGTCTTCTACTGAACGTCTGGAAGTCACAGTGTGTTCGTTCTCCTTCACGCCGGGACGGGTCTATTTATATACAGATGCTGTCGTATTAAGGGTTTATTTTTAGACCTGCGTCCACCATGGGGTTTGAAGGTGTACTTACCTCATCGCCCAGCTGATCAGCTCTGGCCTGCATGTCCGTCAGCTCATTGCGCATGTCGGAATCGTCTGCCATGGCTGTGGAGGGATGAGGTACTCGCCTCTAATTGGGAAGTGTAGCTCTTGCTTGAAGGCTGGAAAAGAGACGAAAAATGCTTTGTGTTAGGCTGTGTCAACAAATACAGAACAAAACGATTTACTCCAGAAAGATCTGGTACAGCAGTGCATGAAAAAGTTCAATAACATGGATAATCAGAATTTAGAAGTGACTCACACAGAGCAATGAACATCAGCATTTTATTCCATTTATCTTTGAAGACAATGATATGGCAGTCAAAATATTCAGATTCGTTCTCAGAAATTGACTCATCAATTCAAGAACTCGGGTTTCACAATGCGAGAGAGAGAGAGAGAGAGAGAGAGAGAGAGAGAGAGAGAGAGAGAGAGAGAGATCCTGGAAAACGTGTAATGAGAATTGCATTATGAATTCATTTGCTATCAAAAATAGTCATGTGGAGCTCAGTGAACATGAAATCAAAACTGACCATATTAATTTTCTAAAAGGACATTCCTGATCATATTGTGCACAATTCCTTGGTGAATGTTATTTGTTAAAGAAAAAAAGATGTGTTAATCCAACTCTAACAGCTTGCTCTGCCTATGAAACAACTTTCATTTAGGCTGATGTCAACAATATCTTAATCATTTTATGATGGATCAAATTAAGTACCATCCTACATAGTCTACATCTGATCACAGATATGAAATGGGTCCTGAGTACCTTTTAGTGTTGACTTGAAAGACAAATTCCCTATCTAGACTGACCACAGGGTCATTTTAAAGAGTGTTCGCAGAAAAAATATACAAATGTCACAAGCATCTATGTTAAGAGTCTTGAATGCTTTCATAAATGCCACAGTGTGTCTCATGTACTATGAGTACATTTGTGCTTTTCATTGCAACTCGAGCACACGCTTCTAAAGATGCTTTTATAATCTAGTTTAAATGCAGAAAACCATTGGATACAAATGTGTAACGTTGGCTACAGCATCATCTTGCATCTTGGCATCCTGGCACTGGCATGTTTCCCTTATATTCCTCATTTCCTGGCACGGAAGATGTTTAATCTGCCCACTGTTGATCATCATAATATGGAGCAATCAAAAATTTTGTCAATATCTATACCACTTAAGTATAAAATTTATCTCTTTATCAAAAGGACAATTTGTATGTTTTTTATGGTATCTATTATAAGTTACTGCACATCATTATCATTATATTTTAATCCATGTGCTCTTGTAATCTTTTATCAAAATAACTTCCCTTCCCTCTTGCAGCAACATCTCTTCTCTGATGATGTGTTTACTGACATGAGGGCGGGGCAACCTGTCACTCACATGAGATCAACCAATAGCAAACTCCAACCATCTAATCAATACCGGATGGGCAAAATCAAGTACCAAGCAAATTTTTTTACTTGTTCGAGAAGCAATTTCACTCGGATATTCATCACAATAAGGAAAAAAAACAATATTGCAATTTTAGTTTCACATGAATAGAGGAAATGATCAACACTATCTCACGCCCAATTCGTACGAATACGACGAATGAGTAAAAAATGTTTAATTCGTACGACCTCACTCGTA
>JAOTRC010000008.1:21493227-21510518 GCA_027497675.1 Cyprinella lutrensis | reverse complement strand
AATAATTATACACACAACACACACAAATATTATGTAAACACAAACTTTTATTTTGCTAACGATTAATCGCGATTAATTGCCCATCCCTAGTCATACTTATATAATACTGTTTCCATAATAAGTACACTTTTTAAACGTATGCATTTAAACGTAAACGTATGCTAAAGTGTGTACAATAACGCAGTGTATCAATATTTATGTTAATACGCTCATGTTTGACAGTTCTAACAAATATCAGGAGGAAGTCACACAAGCTCTATGTCCATCAAAATAGGGAAATGTGTTTACGATGGTAGCCACAGAGCAATCGCAAATGTCCTCGTTATCACATCATTATCCCTCATCCCACAGCACAGTTCCTCTCTGCTCACTTCCGGCTTTCTCCAGTCTGTCGCCACATGGTTATATGACTCATTCTTAATCATGGATTAATCCAGTTATGCACATGACTGTAACGTCATAAGGCAGAAAGTGACAGTTAATCAAAGGTGTCTCTCTGCGAGACATTTCCTCCATAAACCTCAAGCGGTAGTACTACTAGACACGTCACCTTTCTAAAAACAAATTCGATGGGACAAGGACTTTCACCTGGAGGCCAAGAGCAGTTCCTACAGTAGGTCTTGTGTGAGTAGCACAGTCAGACCATGATGAAGGACTCACTGTAACCTGTCTGTCTGCCTGGACAGGTTCTATTTGGCACACCAAAAACAACGACATGAAAAACATAATTAAGCTGTTTATCCCCTTATCCTGGTTGTGAATGTTGTTGTGACACATTAAATCATCTGAAACTGATGGGGTGTGCACTGATTTTACTAGCAGCTTTGCAGTAAATGTGTCAACAAACTAACAGGACCACATTTTTCAAGGATTTGTTGCGGATGAAAAAGTCATAATGGAGACTTTATGTCATGAACTAAATTTATATAATGTGTGCAATTAGTTAGTGTAGTCTAGATTCAAATATTACTAATTAAATATCGAAATTCAATTTCTTTAGAAATTTTGGAATTTCACACTATTTTGAACGTCCAATATTTTTCTGTAATGCTTCATACAGCAAAAAAAAAAAGTTTTAAGTGTGTTTTATATGATAGCCTCTAAATTAACTGGGTTTTATTTATTTTTTTTAAACGACAATAAATCTGACTGCAATTTTGTTTGAAATTAAAAATGAACAGTCTGATCAGAAGCTGTGCCTTTCGGCAACAATTGTACAGCTAAGGCCCTGTTTACACGAGAACGCTCGCGGGTGAAAACGTAAAAATATTTTATCGGATGTGCCTTTCGTTTACACGGTGACGGCGTTTTTGAGGCTTAAAAACGCAAAAAAGTGAAACCACCCTCCAGAGTGTAAATCTTAAAAACGCTCCACCACCGCGTTCCCGTGTAAATGGTAAAAACGCAAAAGTCTGCTGTAGTATACACTCCTAGCCACCTGAAGTGCATACTACATTGAATTTCACACACTTTAGGTAACCGTTTGCACGTGGATTTCCCACACAAAACGCTCGTCTAAACGCAGAATAAAAAGTGATGACACAACACCACTTTTGTGTTTTCTCTTTGTGTATCGTTTCCGTGTAAACATAGCCCAAAACAAAGGAGGGTAACGAGAAAGACAGGTGGGACAAATTAACCAATAATCAGATAACAAAATGGGAGGGGCTAGACAATAGACAGGTGAGCACATGGCCAAAGGAAACACATGACAAGCCATGTGCTCACAATAAACAGAACTAGAACACAAGCACATGACAAACTGGGAATGTCAGAGCTCTGTTACCCTTTATAAAACCAGAAGTGACAGAATTGTGACAGAACCCTGACATCAGGCTCCTCACCCTACATTCAAACAGTCTAATGGCAACCCTCAGTTAATCACAAACTGGATAATTCTAAGTTTAACATTAATATTAGGAACATTTACACTTTTCTATAATCATCAAGCACCTTCATCATGCTCTGTTTCAACTATGAAAACCCCCATAAGCCTTTAAAAACACATGCAATGCAAAAACTTTCTCATTTCAACTCTTCCCCCTCAGGACAGTACCATGATTATTATAAAACAAAGAACTGTTTGTCTACTTGCAATGGATGATTTATTGTTTACGGAACCACTATACAGAGAATGATAAACATTAGTCACACTGGTATGTGCACCTTGCCTGTGATTTTGATCTGTGGAAAAACAATGAATAAACTTATCTTGTACAAAACTGTGTTGTGCAGTTCGACGAATTGAATTATTTACATCCCAAACACTCTTTTATCACACATATGTATCCATAATGGACTTGTACATGAAGCCAATGTCAAAATCAACCTGACAGTTTAATGTAATGTTAATCTATAAAACTAAGTTGTTTCTTAAGTTTGATAATTAATCAACTATGTCATGTTTTTGACGTATTTATGACAGGTTGTGTTGTCTTAGTAATGTCAAGTTGCCATGACAAAGAGACTGACAGGTTATGATGTATTGTTTTATGTCAAGGTGTCATTACCAAGACATCGCAAACAATGTCATATTTTCATTAAAAAATCTCATAACACTTAATGACATTTGTCATAAACATGCATAAACCCTCCTTCATATTCATGACATTAGAAAGGTGACATGTCATTCTTATGCACACCCCTTCAAGTAAAGTGTTACAAAGTTTTCTGTGAAACACAAAAGAAGACTTTTTTCAAGAATTTTGATAACCAAAACATCTTTGGCATCTGGTCACCAAAACATTTTGGTTACCTTTGACTTCTATTAAAAAAAAAAACAGACATTATTTAGATCACATGCTTGTTGCTTATTGCTGCTCACCACTCTAAATTCTGAGAAAAAGTCTTCTCATTTTTGTAAGAAACCACTTAGTCAGAGTTCCAGATGCCAAAAACATAGTCTTTATTGGTGGAGACAATAAAGCTGAGATGCCTCAAGAACATCTAACAACCTCAGTCAAGACCCTCACTTTTATTCGGTTTCTTACACCTCATCCCCAAACTTTGCTCTGCCAATGAGCATTCGTTATGGCATTTTTTATTTATTATTCACCCATCCTCCCCAATAAACATCTCTTGTCTTGGGTCCACAGTGGAGAGCCATCAAATGGTTTATTATCAAGGCAACATAACTATCATTTGCATCAGTGATTTATGATGCTCGATGCGGATCTTCAAATTACAGTTTTACACTACAGGCTGTAAAACATATCTCAATGAAAATTTTTCAAGAAATACACTAAAGTTACTGTCTTGTTTAGACTGCATTTTAGGAGGATCACACTGGATTACTGCTACTGAGTTTAAGGCAGTGTTTTGATTTTCATGATTGTGAAAAATGTTACAATCAGGTCATTAATACTGCATCAGAATTGCCATTGCAACTCACATCATCGTTCAGAGAGAAAACTGAACAATGTAATACATATTTCTGCCTTTTCTAAGTGTAAAAAAACAGTAACAATTTACAATACGGTTGCATTAATAAGCATTAATTCATGCTTAACTAATGCACAGATAATACTCAATTAATGTGTTACTAATGATTATCTAAGCTATTCATTAATGTTTACCACATTAGGAACTAATTAAGAGTCTGTAAGGTTAATGTATTAGTTCATACATGAATTGTTATTAATTAAACATGTAACTGTGGATTAATTCCATAATAAAAAATTTGTTTAACTAATAGTTAATTAATATGTTAATTACCAGATTGAACCAAAGCCTTGTATTTCAACTTCCAGATAATATGACAGGTACACTAATATGCATTACATGATTAATTACTTCATTGTTAGTGCAAATTCATGTGCAAATTACTACAATTACGAAATGACTTGTTAATAACGATGTGCCTCAACAAGTAAAGTCATAACAAAATGATACCTTTGCAAATCATTAGCTAATGATTAATTAAAGCAGACATCTGGAAGCTGAAGTGCATAGCTTTGACTAATTGTGGTAATTACATTAATTTACACTATGACACATTGAAATAATAGCAATTCATGTATTACTTAATTTATTAATCATTTAGACTCTTTATTAGTTGCTGATGCAGTAATCATTAATTAATGGTTTAGTTCTTCATGAGCTCTACATTAACTCATGATAATCTGTGCATTAGTTAAGCATGAATTAATAAATCGATATTAGTGCACCCGCATTGTAAAGTGTTACCAAAAACACAAAGGGAAACATGTTGAGGGGGCGAGAATACAACGCTGGATATAGTCTATTCATATTGTCCCTGATTAAACTCAATTTAAAAAAAAAATCAATAAAATAATCACAGCGCTGAGTGTTTTTGAAAGTTTTAGATTTTGTTTCGCTTAAAAATACCTTTGCAAGTATGACTCACAGTTTGTCAGCATTAGAGTTAGCAGAACTTGCATGTAGCCACAACAAAACACAAGCTTCTAGGTATTTGATTTGGCGCATGTCCTGGCTGTGTGTTATTTGGACATTTCTGCTGTGTGATGGCTGAAGCAGCAACAGAGTGTCCAGCACATGACACTATTTTCATTGTAACCAGATTGTGAAGAGATTTTTGCAAAATTACAGTAAAAACATAGCCTGGTTTAAACCAGACCATTCTCATTTTTAACTGAGTTATGGTCTAGCAAAGCATCATAGACAATTCATTTCCAGAGGGGCGTCACCAATGGACGTCGCGGGTAGACCTAAAACCAATCAGAGTGATGAAGGAGATGACGTATGCAGAGCGGTGGCCGACGGAGTAGCATCTCTGAGTGTTGTTCTTTGCTCGATTTTAACAAAAAGGAAAAGTTCAAATCGCTTAAAACAGACGCAATAGCTGATTCGAACGAGTAATGTTCGATGGCGGCATCCATCATTATAATGTAGGCTACAAAATCTGCTTCAAAATCCCAGCGCTGTCATCATCGTGTAAACCCCGCCCCAACGTTTCTGATTGGTGCAGCGATTTCGACGGATTGGAAATGGACTTGAATGAGCTCTTTGCCAGACTAATTTTCAGAGCAAATCTAAATTTGCCGCAAGTTGTCTGGGTTTTCCCAGTCTTGTGAAAACATCAAATTATCAGGCAATGCAATGAAATAGCTTCTCTTCCCTGCAAACGATGCCATAGATAAGGTGAATAGTTCATTTAAAGGCCATATGGTACAGATATTGGTATTTATTTCAGTATCAGTATCAGATGGCGATCCTCTTAAGATGGAGGCGCCGGCCCAGTATGCAATGCGGTGTAACATAGCTTCACATTCTCTCTATATATTATACCCACTTGTAGATATTTAAGTATTTAAATGTGTGTGTTCACTACTCACTACTCCTAACATGCGTTCCATTTGCACGACAATGTTTACAACTAAACATTTAAAACGTTTTAGCCATTTAGCCAACTTTTTACTCATTTGTTTACGCGACAATGGCGTTTGGTGGCCTGAAAATGAAAACTTTTGAAAACAGTTTTCAAAGTGTAAGATTTTGAAAACGATACGGTTATCATCTGAAAATGGTGATGGCATCCACATGTTTAGTCTATGTTTAAATGTATACCAGTATGTACATTCTTTACAAAGTGACATCACCAACTACTTGTCTGGCATGCATAATTAAGCATAGTTTTCGTGGGTCCGTGTGAACGTTTTGATAATATTGTCATCTGAACAAAGAAAAAACGTTTCTGTTTTTAGTAGGTGCGTCGTTGCTGTATAAACATGCCCTTGGATGGGTTGAATGCAGAGGATACATTCCGAGTGTGGCCATACTTGACCTTCACACGTCACTTTAAACTTTTATTCAATGGGGTGTACTCATTTCCAATCCGGTTCTGTGGGCTTTGACTTCTATTTAAGATATAAACTTGAAGAAATTCATTTCTCATTTTCCAAGGGATTGAAGATCAACGTACTTCTGAAGACATCTACAGGTAGAAGAATTAAAAGAAGCATATATTATGCAAAGTTTATGATTTTGATTAAGGTTTGCATAATTAATTTAATTTTCATCAGTATTTTGATGTTTATTTAATCCATGCCAATTAATGAAGCTAATGTTTTCTTTTTTTGGTGTGCTTTTTTGAATTTTATTTTAGTTGGGATAACTTTTTTGTAAATCAACTGAAACACTAAATTAAGTTTACTTTATTAAAATAAAAATAATAATAATAAAATTACAGTGTAGTTGTATTGTATAGTACATTTCATTTTTATGTTTTGCAGTTTAATATACTAATACACATAGCCTTGAAAGAAAAGGCTGAAGCCTAGTCCCAGACTAAATACATGTTTGAGCTGTTTTAAATGAAAACCGCTTTTGCACGGACATATCTTAAAATATGTCACTACACTAAAACAACACTAAAACTAACACTAACACTAAAACTTTGTTTATTTTAAATCAAACCCTTCCATTCTTGAACAATTTTCCATTTGTTATTTGAACAACTAATTGTTGAGTAAAACATGCTTATTTGCAGAATAGTGCTTATTATAGACAACATAGTTTAATCGTAAAATGTTTTAACTTGATTGTAATCCATAAATAGTTAATTACATAAATGTGATATCAGATGTATCATTCTAATTCAGATTCATTTTAATACATATTATCTTTTTCTCAGATATGGAGAGTAAGCGGATGTTTTTAGTGGTTTGCCTGATAGGCTGTGCAGTGTCTTTCATCAAGGCTGAAAGCAACACATCAACACCAACAACTTTGACTGTAAGAATACCATTTACTCCTTTCCACAATTATTTGGTTCAAATAACCACTTAAACAATGACGGACAGTTAAGTAATTTGTTTAAAATCAAGATGTGATTGTAATGAAATTAGTTTAGGCTGTTGATGTTGAAAACGGCATTACTAATATATACTTTTTCTGATTTTTCTCATTCATAGTCCAAAATCTCCCGCAATGAGTGTGGAAAAACCAAACTGTGTTTGGACAACCCTAAAGGATGTGATCCTTCAGCTAGCTCTCAGTGTTTCTTCACCTCAGCTATCTTAACTGACATCAGTCTAACTGTTGAGCTCAGTGGCAACTCTACTGGTTACATGGCTTTCGCAGCTGGACCGAAATCTAATATCCCTCAGGTATACAAAGCACATTTTACAACACACACTCTTCAATGCCTCTGTGGACCATACTACCTTAAAGCAAAGATGAAAATTGAGAACCGATTTGGTGCTCAAGAATCATTGATTATTATTATCAATGTTGAAAACAGTTTTTTGCTGCTTAATATCTTTGAGCAAACTGGTAAGTTTGAAGTAAGTAAGTTCCCTTTTGAAGAGGAACCTCAGCACTGCGTCATAGAGTTGATGCCATAGATGGCAGATGGCATCAGTGTTACTGGTGTCTGAAAAACGTCTAAACACACGTCAATAAATCCCTGGCAGATTACAGTCCATAACATCTCATTCATAGGGGTGCCTTTAATACATGTTATCAGCTTTTTTTTTCCTTTTTTGTCTTCAGGAGCCACTTATCACATGATCTATGATATATTGAATGCGCTCATAATGATACATTTTCAGTAAAAAAAGCTCTGTTTTTGTTTTATTCTCTTACAAGTTATAGAAGTATAGTATTTGTATGATCTCCTGAGCAATGAGAGTTGAGGGTCTACACATCACGGCTCGGGTCCAAAGTGGTAGGGTGGGATCAATCATGGGGAATGTAGCTGGAGCATGGGAGGAGTGTGGAAGTTTTTCCCTTCTCTTGCTTGCTCTGTTGCTTTCATGCCGGTTCAGGAAGCCACTGTGTGGCTAATTAATGTGGCATGACTAATTCTAAGGAATTATTTTTCAAGGCTCTCTCCATGCCAATGAAGTGATGCATTTGGCTCTCAATGAAAATTTCAGGTAACTGCCGAGCACCTATGGTGTCGGCGCCAATGTTTATTAAAGGGTTTGTTCACCCAAAAATTAAAATATGTCATTAATTACTCGGCCTCATGTCGTTCCAAGCCCGCAAGACCTCCGTTCATCTTCAGAACACAGTTTAAGATTTTTAGATTTAGTCCGAGAGTTTTCTGTCCCTCCATTGAAAATGTGTACGGTATACTGTCCTTGTCCAGAAAGGAAAAAAATATATCATCAAAGTAGTCTATGTGACGCCAGTGGGTTAGTTAGAATGTTTTCAAGCATCAAAAATACATTTTGGTAAAAAAAAAAAAATAACAAAAAAAAACTACGACTTTATTTAGCAATGTATTCTCTTTCGGGTCTGTTGTCGAGCCGCATTCAGTGCTATTCAGTGCTGGCGTAAGACGCTGCTGACGTGTCAGTGTGCCTGAGTTTCATTTACAGTCTGAGGGAGATGTATGCTGTAAATAAAACAATATTTGCAAACATGACTAAGGGTTTCGACACAGAGGAATACTTGCATTTTTTTGCCCAGCCATATTTATTTGAACCCGAATGCATGGACACACCAGATGACACGTCAGCAGCGTCTTACGACTCGTGAACACGGCTTAACAACAGAACCGGAAGACAATACAATGCTGAATAAAATCCAAAATCTATTTTCGATGCTTGAAAACATTCTAACGAATGCTGAGTTCAGACTGCACGATTTTAGCCATGATTTTGGTTCGTCAACAGGTTTTCCCGAAATCACAGGCAAATAGGCGCTCGTTCACGCGAGTGACAATCAAACAGTGTGAATTAGCAAAGACACGATCTGAGAGAATCGCCCACGAGTAGCTGACGCCCGTGAGATATTTGGCATGCTAAATATCTGGACTTGTCAGCGATTCAAAATCCTGCTGTGTGAAACGTGTTCTAACTGAAAACTACATCGGCGATTACCAACAGCCAATGAGAGATACAGAGAAGAGGGGAGTTCGGGTAGGAGTTATAGATCACATATCAACAAGCATGATATTGTTTCAGAAAAAAGGCTTCTTCTTGGTTTATTTGGACCCAAGAATTGGAAGAAAAATTTGTAGAAATTTGACAGGAGCACCCGTGTCTGTTTGACGTTTTATCTGAGCTGTACCACAACTGGGTCGAAAAAGAAAAAGTCTGACGTGAGAACTCCGGTCTTGCACGTGTGGTGTCATGTTGTTTCCTTGTCGCATCTCACATGCTTGTTGTGAAAAGAAGTAGTTTGCATGCAGCATGCTAGACAGAGTAGTCAGTGATTTTTCCTATGGTAAAGTCATGCAGTGTGAAACCTTCTGTCGCCGATCCATTGTGCAGTGTGAACACAGCAGGAACTGAATGCTGACCAAGATAGTCATGCAGTGTGAAAAGAACAGCGACCCGACTACTTTGAAAATCGTGCAGTCTGAATTTGGCTTACTCACATGGACTACTTTGATGATGTCTTTATTTCCTTCTGGACAAGGACAGCATATTGTACATACATTTTCAATGGAGGGAAAGAAAACTCTTGGAGTAAATCTATAATATCTTAAACCGTGTACCGCAGATGAACCGAGGTCTTATGGGCTTGGAACGAGTCATTAATGACAATTATTTAACCCTTTAATAATTGTGATTATTATTACTAATAAATCCTATGGTTTTGCACTGTAAAAACGAACAAGTTAATTCAACTTAAAATAATTTCTAACCTGGGTGCCTTAAAATGTTGTGTTAAGTAAGCTATGAAACTTCAGTTGTTTGTACATATATTTGAGTTCTTTAAACCTAGTATTAATCAATGGGGTAACAAAGGTGAAGCTGAGAAAATAGTCTGATCAACTTTAATTTAAGTTTAATGAATTTGTTTTTTAGTTTCTCCAACAAAACATTAAAAGTTGTGTAAACCTAAATCCCAGTTAAGACAACATAAAGCGACACAAAAAACTGCCTGCTATCTTTAGTTGTTTAAACTAGCATCTTGTTGAGTCAATTTATAATTATTAGTTGTGCAAACAATATAACAATTGGCTAAACCATTCATTTAGTTGAATTAACTTGTTTTTTAAGGCAAAAAATGCTTGATGTATTTTCGACATTTCATACAGTATTTCTGTTAACATGGACATCGAAAATAAATGTATGCAAACTCTGGTACATAAAACTGTAAATATAGAATTTAAATCGTACAGCCTTGAAGTTATGAAATAAAATTAAAAAAAACTTATACTGGCATAAAAGTACTGTAGTTAATTGCAAGCTGAAAATTGACATTTCATAACATGTTACATGACCATTTATCTTGAAAAAGATTATGCAAACAAGCTCTAGTGCACAAAAGCACAGTAAATATAGAAATATAAAAATCTGCCTTGAACCTGGGAAATATAAAATCTTACTGGCTAAAAAGTGCTGTGGAGCTGTGCTGTACACATTTTGGTAGCCGGTTATTTCTGAGCAGATTAACTGAACACAATATCATTCTACTAACATTTTTAGAACCTCTGAATTAAACTTTCGTCTGCAACTTATACAGGCCTAGATCCCATATATGCTCCTTGGCCGACTGAAGTTGTCATGGAAATGTTTTTTTGTAACATGCTTTGTTAAAGAATGCTAATAATAGGTATACCTAAATTCCAAATATCCATTTCTGAAAATCCCCTGTCACATAGGTTTGTTTATACATTAAACTTGTGTCCACAAAAACAAAAACAAGCAAAAAACAAACAAACTTGTAGCCACGACAAAACTAAGTGAACCGAACGTGTCCCTTCCCACCATAATGGTCACTTATCTTCTCTATAAAGTGTGACTCGACATATTATGGATAGTTTGTACATACCTGATATGACTGTTGTGGTTTCTTTTTTGCAGCCTGAAAGAAAAGTGATGTCAATATTCAGCAGAGGGCACCCTCTGGTGGTTGGATTAAAAGCAGTGACAGATAAACAAACAATGTCTATAAAGTAAATCTATAAATTAAGTCTATACAATCTATTAAATTTAAGTCTAAAAATGTGTAGCAGATGACAACGTTATCAAAACGATCCCCTTTCACACAGATCTGTGAAAAAGACTAAAAACGCAGTATTCATGCCAGGCCAGTTGGTGATGTCACTTTGTAAAGAAAGACTAAGCACCACTGCACATTTACATTTATTCATTTATCTGACGCTTTTATCCAAAGCGACTTACCATTGCTATATATGTCAGAGGTCGCACACACCTGTGGAGCAACTAGGGGTTAAGTGTCTTATCCAGGCACACATTGGTGTCTCGCGGTGGATTCGAACCCAGATCTCTCACACCAAAGGCATGTGTCTTATCCACTGCACCATCACCACCCCACCCTGCACAATCAGACAGATGGATTCTTTTACAGAGCACTTGCATCAAACGCTCTAGACTAAATGTAATGTCAATCATTTTCAAAAGCTTGAAACATTGAAACCGGCTTTCAAGGTGATTGAAACATTGAAACCGGCCATTTCAGGTTATATAAATATTTATGTAAATACGTGTTATATTTTATCTCCAACAATGTAAACTTTTATAAAGATCCATTTGGCCATTAACTTTTTATGCATTGTTATGCATGATTTTCATTACACGAGAGTAGATGTTAAAACTTCATGCTGATTAAGGCTGAATCCCAATTCTCTGTCTTACCCCTTCTCCTTACCCTTTTCCCTTAGTTTTGCGCGTTCACATGAGAGGAAGGGCTATCCCAATTCTCATTTTGATCTAGGGGTTATACTACGCTTTCACCAAGATAAGCAAATCTAAGATGTAGCTTAACATTAAACTATGCTTCTCCATCCATTTACACTTCTTTCCATGTGGTGGTGAGACCCCCCCTTCTGTCCGCCGTTAACGGCTGCAGTGTACTTGGCGCGTCAGCACACACGACGGCTGCAACTACAGTGTGGTCTCCCTAGTGGACCAGCATAACAACCGTCTGGATTGTGCCAAGTAGGGGACATCTCTAGGGTCTTCAAGTGGGCACCTTCCATCCTCAGTGTTTCGTCGACTAATCCACGACACCTCAAGAGGGCTTGACAGTGACTATGGCATCCCAGAGTCAACCCCCATTGTCCCCCACTCAACTCAGCACAGCTTACTGACCTCTACAACCCTCATACCTGCTGAGACCTAACCACATTCTCACAAACACTCCGCAACCCAACCATACGCACCAACCCGTTTGACTATGGCTGTCAAACCCCACTGGTGTGTTAATGCAGTTTCAGTGGCAACGGATCCGTATGGCTTACCACCCACTGCAAAACACAATACCTGCCCAATCACCCGTCATTCACATAATTTACACAGGAACGTAATGACTGTAAATACAATGCAACCTATACAAATAAACCAACAGTCTCTTTAAGTTTTCAAGAATTCTACGAAACCGTAGTGCGGCGGACTGTACAAAGCCAGCTAGAATCTTTCTGTCTCAACCACAGCCAGTAGCTGCTCCTTTCTGCTGCTTCAGATAAGTTCTTTACTGTGCGACGCAACTCTTGGCCACTGAATACGACATCTCTGAGGAACCGGGTTGTAGAGTGTGCCACAAAACCTTGACAACCCACTTCCACTGGATAAACCTGGACTCTCCATCCATGCTGTTCTGCTTCAGTGGCTAGATGAGCATACCACAGTTTCTTCCTCTGATATGCCTTATTTACTGCATCCTCCCATGGCACTGTTAACTCTATCAGTTGAACAATACGTGATGATCCAGACTACAAAACAATTGGTCGTAGGTTAGTGGTGGCAATCTCAAGTGGAAAAATAAGCCGTTGATCAAGATCAGCCAGTATCTTCCAGTCCCTAGCAGTTTCCAGTTGTTAATTGGTGTTAACACGTTTTCTTGGTGGTTGCTGGCCTGGGCAGAGGAATATTGTCTTCTGTGTGTAATGTTTTGCTGGAAAAGATGGCAACTCATTTGTCATACTACGCTTACCTTCCAACGCTAAAGCCAAACATCGCAGTATTTGGTCATTGCGCCAAGAAAACAGACCTTGGCTAAGAGCCACCTTACATCCTGTCAAAATGTGCCTTAATGTGGCTGGTGATGAACACTAAGGACAAGAGGGATCCTCTCCTACCCAGAAGTTTAGGTTCTACAGTGATGGGAGAACATCATATGTTGATCTAATTAGGAAACTGATCCTACTCTCTTCCATTGACTAAAGGTCTTGCCAGCACATCTTGCGTTTTTCCACACTCTTCCATCTCATCCACTCTCCCTGCTTGGCCTGGGAAATGGCCTTTATAAACCTTATCCTCTCCTCTTGCTTTCACACCTCGTTGACTACCAGCTTTGCCTTGTGCCATTTAGGAGGAGCTAAACTGAGCCCAAAACCCCCTCTTCCATGCTGTCCCACGATATCACTAATTTGAAGGGTAGCCTTTGCCTCTTCTACAGATTTCTTTGCTGACCACTTTCTACCAGTTTTTAACACAGGTGCTGCCTACCTTACACATTTGTCACGTGACTCGTCTAACTTCTCCAACTCGAACTGTGTCCTTTAGATCCCCATTGTACCATCTCCCAAGACTCTTCACTGGCTTCTCAGAAACTGTTGATATTGCCTCACCATAAATGAAGAATGTTTTATCTACTACCTTTCCTTTGACTATCAAGATACTCCTTGATTTAGAGGACTTAAATTGCCTTTATGTCCATTTAATGTTATCTGTTAACTTCCCCAATAATCGATTAGTGCCAGCTACTGTTGTAGTCATGGTTGTCATGTCGTCCATGTATGCTCTGATTGGTGGTAGTCGCATCCCAGAAGCCAAGCGCTCGCCTCCAACTACCCATCTTTATGCCCTAATGATTACTTCCATTGCTATGGTAAAAGCCAGTAGAGAAATGGTGCATACTGCCATTATTCCAACCTCTAAGCAATGCCATGCAGTGCTGAAATTTGGAGTTGAGAAACTAAATTGCAAATCTTCAAAATAGGGTTTCAATAACTTTGTTATAGACATTGGTAGTCTGAAAAAAATCAATGCTGCCCAAACAAGCTCATGTGGCACTGAAACATATGCATTAGCCAAATCCAGGAATGTCACATGGAGCTCCTTCCTTTCCTTTTTTGCTGACTGAATTTGTTGCTAGATAACATTAAGCATCCTGAGAACCCTGGAATGCCCGCTTTTTGAACTGAAGTGTCAATGTAGCCATTCTTTAATAGGTAGGTGGGCAATCTCTGGGTAATAATGGTGAAGAAAATCTTACCTTCAGCGTTTAATAGGATAATACTGACTGATGCTTGTAGCATCTGTTTCTTTAGGTATAAAAACTCCACCTGCTCTGCGGCTGTGCCATTCTCTAGTTATGCACGATTATGAGGAGAGTCTCTGTATTAAAGACCCGCAACTGGCAGATGTGATACAGCATTTCTCTCCGATACAGTAGGAAATTTAATGAAGTTAAACGTAGAGAATTGTATCTTTGACAAGATAATTAACAAGTCTATCAATCATAAGGAGCATTTGTTAAAGATGCTATTTTATGATGTGATAGTTTGTCCCAAAGTTAGTATACTCTTCTGCTATACACTCAAAAGTGTGTTTAAGTGGTCTGCTATTTGAGGTTTAGATATTTTATTGGGTTTATTTTTATTTGTTGATTTGAAAATGGACCATGTAAAATTGTGAACATAAATGTTGCCATTTCATCCGCACACAACTTTCATCCGCAGACTCTTGGCAGGTTATCACTAACATACTTCCTAAATGATAAAATAACACAAAACAATTTTTGCATACAATAAAACATGTAGTATATAAATACTTTTCCATCTATTTTTAAAATTGAGTAGTCTGTAAATAATGTTTAAAAAAAAAAAAGTTTTTACATTACAGAGGCAGTCTGCTTGGTGCTACATCCATTTTTTCCTTCTCATAATGGCACCCTTCAATTTTGCCCTTTTTTGCCCAAACCCTTTTTTTTGCAGGATCGTCATTTCATCATTGTCTGTGGCAGTAATAGCGGGGTTTTCTTCCAAACTACAGCACTCTACAATAATACACTGGAGATGACAAATACAGTAAGATAATATTTGTGAGCGTATTGTTTAAGCAATTTTTTTTATCAAATAACTTTTAAATAATCTGATTTTTTATATGAATCAATATCCTTTTTCCCCCAGCCATATGTAACCAATATCCATGGTTCAATAGAGTCAAGCTTGATTCAATGTGTTTTCACCATTCCCAATGATGCAAACTTCACATCCTTCCTAAGCAGTTTCAATGGTACAAATTCCACCATCAGCAATTCCAAAAGTTTCATGTTCATTGACATCTGGAAGGGTTCAACCAATGGTGAGTTTGTTAAATTACAGGTTGTTATATAGGATTATGTAGCTAATACTAAAAAAACACTAATATGAAACACAAACACTAATACAAAAGACATCTTTAATACAGTGGGGTCAAAATGTCAAGAAAATCTTACCATGGAAAAATCATTTTAAATAATCACAAAAATAAATAAATCTTCTTTGATTGTTCCAAGTCTAGAAACTCTTCTCGTTAGCCAGTCAGGCCACATGCAACAAATCTGGATGTTATATTTTATTCAGATCTTTGACTTGATTGAATCCATTTTATCAAGGAATTTTGGTCAAGGAAATCTGAGCTTGTGATGTCATCAGTAGTTCACCAGGTAATGCGGATGGTAAAACTGCTCATGGAGGTGGGTAGGCCCACCGATGATGTCAAATTAAAATTTTACTGTAACTGTAATCATAGCCACGAGAGTGAGACAGCGAGATGATTGACAGGGCATTAGCGGAGCAAAAAGACATCTCCAGGCTTTTGTAGAGGAGGGGAGAAGCCGTCCTGGGCACGAATCAAGACCAAATACCCATGGCAGGTTTGACTCTGGAGTCAAATTCTGAAAAAAAAAAAATAATGACCATGTCCATAAATTTGCTGTGGGTTCAGAGCTCCATGCTCTCAGACCTCTCTGGCAACCCCAGCGAAGGTGCCTCTGTCCCGGCCACAGACAGATCGGTGTGTCTACTTGAGCTCTGCCTGAGTCTAAGTCAGTCCTAAAATTGACCTTCGGGCCTTTATCAAGGAGGGGACTTCGGTGGTGGCACACACTTCTCCTCATCAGACTTTCATTAATCCTACACAGAGTCACTCTGGGTGGGTTTAAAATCCAGTTTACACCATGCAGTGCTGATCTGTAAGTCCTAGGGGAAAGGGCCTCCAGGAGAAAGCATAGCCCAGCGGGGTGCACTCTGGCGTGGCAGAGAGTTCAATCTCTAGCATAGTGGAGCTCTGGAAGTAGAAAACCTTGAGGAAAAGACAGGCTGGTTTTCTGAAAGTGCATCCTAGGCAGGGAGCAGCTTTCCGGCGCACGAATCAAGCTCAAGGGTTTGGCTCTGGAGTAAAATTTGAAAAATGTCAAAATCCAAAAATTTGCTCTGTGTTCAGAGCTCTGTGTACTCAGACATGACCAGGGAGGGTGGCCTGTCCTCGGCCAGATTCAGATTTGAGACATCCAGTAAACGCGAGTCTGGTTTGGACAACCAGACCCGACGGTGCCCAGGCATGCCCAAGGTGCGCCGTCCTGGGCATGCTAAGAGTGAAAGATATACTGGAGGAAATTCCTTCTAAAAAATGGACTGTGCCCAACATCTTGTTTGCGAATAAGAGCTCCATGTTCGCAGACTTCCCTGGCCAGCCCAGGGAGGGTAGGTCGTCCCCGGTCAAAGTCAGTTCCATAGGACTACGCAGAGCCATAGGACCATTATTTTGTTGAACAGACCAGAGTAACTATGACATCACAGGCTCAGATTTGCTTGACCAATTGGCTGAAAGGGGCATCTCATGACGTGCAAAAGAGATTTTGAAGACACATATCCGTTTTTGACCCGTGAACCAAAAAAAAGTAAAAAATAATCTTGTTCTTATTTCATTTCAAATTGAAAAACAAACTATCAAAAGCCGTGTTTCCACTGCAATTACAGGAACTATTTTTCCCAGGAACTTTTTTCACAGGAACTTTTTTTTTCCCAGACCGCTTGCTTACTGCGTTTACACCGTTTACTAAAGTACCAGTCCGGGGCGGGAAGATGACGTTGAAATGCGTGCGACTGCTCTTCTTGCCTGCGCGTTTGTTTTGAGTTTTGTATGGAGGAGATTCAAGCTTTGCTGCTTTTCTGTGTGCGATTGGTTTACTAACGAGGTAATTAACAAAACGGCAGAAAAGAGATGAGCACCCAAAGCGTATTCAGAAAGCTCGTAATGCTAGATATAAAAGTAGAAGTTTGTTATCAGCGGACATTGACCGTGAGATGAATGGGACGAACGCGCGCCATCGGGCAGAAAGAATAGCGTGGTAAGAACCAATCAGAATGTTCAGTGAACAAGTCCCACCCCGAAAGTTCC
>JAOTRC010000008.1:21357958-21368188 GCA_027497675.1 Cyprinella lutrensis | reverse complement strand
GATATTGGTTATGCTAATCTTTGATCGCTCCTTTTAAGTTATCTTGATTAAAACCGCAAAAAATTTCATGAAGCACACACAAAAGATCTGGACCGGAAGCGATGAGACCTGTTTTACAGAGAATGCGGAAGTAAGTTGTGCATAACGCCTATTTACAGGGGGAAATATCACCACGACCATGGGCACGACCGGTGCTGTTTGAATGGGCAGGATGATTCTTCTGTGCTCCAATGCATGGCGTGAGATGCGTGGCTCACTGCGATTACATGCCCCTTTTGTTTGATTTAAGAATAATTCAAAATTGATGACTTGTGATTAATCAATTTCTAAGAGCAGCATCTATGTTATGGGTTGCGTTTTAAACATTTGAATTGTCACCTGTTATGCATACGAAATGAGGAAACGCAGATATAAACTGCGAATCGAGTCGCGTTTCAAACTCATTGATCAATATGCTTGCGTGGGAGTCATTAAAATGTGCGCTGGTTTCTCTCCGCGTCCTGCGCTGGTGTGCGAGTCTCATCGACAATAAACCCAAACCCAAGCCAAACGCAAGCTATCAGCCACAGCCATATCCACCGCATTTACATTGTTATTAATAGTGGATACTTACACGCGCTTTCATGTCCATTGTCCAAGTATCTGCTATCAGACCTGTTGAAGTGCAGTTTCTGTTCATGTGTGCTATGTGTGTTAACCCTATATAGCCTACCCTACATAGGCTACAGTTAGGGTGATTTACACAACTTAAAATGTGATATTGCCTGCACAGCTCTTGCGTTCTTTTGGTCACACACCACAAGGTGTCACTGTGGCCTCAAAGCATCAGCACTGCCACTGTGAGCTCGATTGCTGTTGTCTGAGCTAAAACACGCCCCCCTCATTAGCATACGGAGAAATAAATGTTGGAATAAATAAATGTGGAAATAATAAAATGTGGAAATAAATAAATGAAGAAATATACAAATGTGGAAATAAATAAATGTAGACATAAAAACATAAATACATAAATGAATATGGAAATAAATAAAAGTGGAAATAAATAAATGAATAAATGTATAAATACATAAATTGTCACCATCCCAGGACTCTGTGTGTGTTTTCATTTACCACGTGTGCCCCTCGTCTGAGTTCTCCGCCCTCATCTGTTACCATGGACACTAATCACCTCCCACACAGCTGACTATCATTTGTTATCACCATCACTGTGTATTTAGTTCCTGCCTGCCTTCACTCCCTTGTCCGGTATTGTTTGTGTCTACACGCTGTCAACCTGTCTGCCTGTTCCTGAGCTTCATTTATTAAAGTAGTGTGTTAATTATACCTTCTTCCTTGTCTTCCTTGACCAACCCCGTGACAGAATACCGGACCCAAATTCAAGATAAATATTGATTTCATCTCACTAGCGGAGTCATCATCGGATTTTGTTTCGTTTTCGAGAGACTTTGTTGCACTTGCACTCTCCAGCCCCTTCGATGACGAAACCCTGAAGACCCTGTTCTGGATCGGGGCCACCTTCCACCAGCACATCGACCTCCCAGACACCTCTAACCTGGACTGGAAGGAGGCCGTCTTCAGGTGTCTGAAGAGTGTCGAAGCCCGATCCAGAACACAGCCAGACCCAGAGCCAGAATTACCACCCTCGACCGCGGAGATCTCGTGCGTGCCCCCCGGAGACGGAGAGCTACCACCCGCCGCGACGCGTCAACCAGAGCCCGAGACGATGAGGACAGAGTTGACCCTCCCCCCGGAGGAGGAGCTCCAACAGGAGTCTGACCAGGGGTGTGAGCCCACAACATCTGCGGACGAGGGGACTAATTCCCTGGAACTGGAGGACTGGCTGATGAAACCCAGGACTCTGGATATCGTTCCCGCCCTATCCCACCCGTCATCTGCACCTCTTTCATATTTTGAACCGTCCTGTGACGACTTCTGTCCTGCCGTCTGTCTGATTCACTCCATTCCATCACCGTTTCCAGTCAGTCCTCCAGCCGCGCCGCTGCTGGATGTGAGCAGCCCTGCACCATCTCCGTGGGGAGTCCCCGACGTCGAGCGGCAGGTCAGCCCACCATCCGCAGCGCCTGTGTTCGAGGATCCCACGGCTTCGCCTCCAGCCTCGGTCCTCTGCACTCCATCTCGGCCTGTCGACCTGCCGGCTCCGTCTTGGCTCCTCCCACCTGCGCCTCCGCCAAAGACCCTCGAAACATCGGCTGCAGTGGGTTCCCTCGTCCTGCCGGCTCCCCCTTGGTCAGTCATCACTCTGCCTGCGCCATGGACTTGCGGTCAGTCTGCTACGCTTGATCCCTCCACCCCTTTGGCTTCAGCGGGCTCCTCCTTCCCTGTGGTGTCTCCTCTGTCCTCCCTCACTCCACCTCCACCTCAGCTCTCGGGCACTCTGACTACGGCTCCAGCGCTCTCCGTTGGCGCCGAGAGATCCTGCCACCGAGTCTCCGTTGGTCATTCCCCAGCTACTGTCAGTCCCCTCGCCATCTGGTTTCTTCCCTCTGTCTTCTCCGCCATCGGCTGTCGGTACTGCATACCTGTCAACATTTGGATTTCAAAATCCGGGAGATTTGTCCAAATTGAGGGGGGGGGGGGGTCATCTCTTTCTCAACGTATTAACAAGAGGAAAATGGTTTGTTTCAGTCTTAAGAGAAATGATTTACAAGTCTTTTACTGCTGAACCAAGATCAGTTGAATGTTTCACATAATAATAATCTTTCATCATCTTTAAGATCATAATGACAGAATCCAGGACTGAAGCTAAAGAAACATGAGACCAACGACAGCACAGGTCGGGCATCAGTGTTGGCGCATGGCAGGTAATAAACTTTATGCCTCTTGAAGTGGCCTAGTTTCATAAATAATGGAGTCCAAACAGCCCAGTGTGTGTATGTGCGTGTGTGTGTGTGTGTGTGTGTGGGCTGTCCGTACAGCATTACTCATGCTGAAAAACTGAAGGTCGTTACTACACTTAGTAAGTTCAGAAAGGCTTATTAGTTTCTTTTTTAATAAGCAGACAAATTTCTCACTTTTTCCAAATGTGATGTACATGCATGGTTCAAGAAATAGAGAATTAAAAAAATGTTTTTTTTTTGTTTAAATAGTTATCAAAAACTGGTTCACTGCATGAATGTGGCAATTTATGCAAGAATGGTTTCACAGTCAACCAACCATAAACAGGCTTAAAAGGGAAAATCACTTTAGAAAATAAAAGGCCATTTGGAAATGGTCATTTTCATTTTTTTTTTTTTTTTTGGTTTAGCTTTTGTAACCTCTTCACTACGATCAGTTAAATTACACCAAGTCTATATTAAAGTCCCCATGTAGTGAAAATCTAGATTTTAATGTTGTTTATTTGAGTATGTGGTGTTTTTAATATGGTTTAAGACAAATCATGTCAACACCATTGCAGAGTATTTTCCTCTTAAATCTGCAGTGAACCAAAGACTGAAAGTCTCAAAAAAAGCATTTTGAAATTTCTGGTGTTTCTGACATCAAAAACAATCTTGTAACCAATCAAGTCAATCCAAGGTGTGGTCACTAACAAGTGGATCTCTGAGCTGGTGTGAGTTATTCATGGTGCATATTAACCACAAAGGAGGCGCTCTCGAGTAGCCCAAAACGGGACACCTTACGGTCTCGTGGACTTCACAATAAGGCACACACTGACCAAGTCCACAAGATCGTAAGTGCATATGAAGTGTGCCATTTTGGACAGGGACAATCCCCAAACTTTGTACACTCTGACCTGTGATGGTCCCTGCATCTCTGCAAATCCTGGAGGCATCATTGGCAGTGGTCTCGCTTACATACTCCTCCTCCAGGTGGTCTGGAGCAGTGGTGGGTGGGTTCCAGAGGCACTGATGAGGGTTCCGGGGGGAGAGCGGGACGGGGCGGGCAGAGGCTGTGGCAGTGGGGGGCGATACCACGGTGTCCAGCTTGACTGCTTTTCACAGGTCAACCCCAGGAGCCATAGGGAACAGCAGACACGTGCTAACTCTCTGTCAGAGAATCAAGGACATCTCTGATAGGACGGATCTGGGGAGGAAGAGGAAGGTTACATTTAAAGCCAACAGTCGCTCAAGTCACAGGATGGACACCATATACTGTATTGTAGAAATAAAACACTTTATAAACAAATGTCAAAAAAGTTACTCGAATCAATTAATAAAGATCCATTCTTACAGATCATTAACTAAAAAAAGTTGGTTTAGTTACTCTTTAAGAAGTTAAGTCAACTCTTTGTTTAGTTTATTATTTTGCTCATGTTTGGACGTAAATAAAACTGCACTTGGGTTCATCTACACTCGCCTCCAGGGTTTCAGTTACATCCTTATCTTTGACGTTTATTATAAAATGGATAATCAAATCTACCATAAGTGATGCACAACAAACCACACAAACAATCTCAGAAAAGCCCAACAAATAAATACAACGATTAATGAAGATTGAAATCAGCCTGTGTTCCACTCCCATCCATTCAATCAGTGCTTTGATTTACTACTGGGATCAGCAGTTAACTCTAAATCGACCAGACAAAGCCATTAGGACTGCCATGACTGCCAAAGCTGTGCTGTATGTTACAGCAATCAATCCCAGTCTTAGTCAACCAAGGCCACAACACAGTAGAATCCATTGTTAAAGCAGTACTGTGCTAACAACGACTATTCCTGATAAAGATGTGGCTGAGATTGCTGAATGGATTTGCTAGTGAGAAAAGTAATGTGTGTAGTAATAGACATTAAAGGACAATGTGGTTTGTTGCATCATTCATTGAATGGTCTAGAATGATCAGGCACACACTTCTGGTGTTAGGGCCAACACACACACACAAACTGGCAATGATTTACTGTGAACAGTTGGTGAGATTCTGTTGGTTACAACAGAAAATGAATTTGTCTCATCCCTCAGTTTATAAAATCATGCATAAAATGAAAGTCTATAGGGCAAGACACTGCACCAGGTTATATGTTTGAATTTTTGAGTACCTGGCTTGAAAGTATGGCCACAAGAGGCAGTGTGTGTGTTAATAGTGTGATTTATTAGAAAAAGAAAAAAAAAATTGTAGGGGTGTAACAATATATCGTTTCACAATATATCGCAATACAAAAATGCAACAATACGTATAGTAGATAGTGACAGTCTGTATTGTGGACAATCTGTATTAGTTCCCCCAAAAACAAAAAAGTTTTAGTGTCAGTACAACATTAAACATTAATTAAAGTGTCAGTACACATCCACACGAACAGATTTTCCATTCAGAAAGCTATGGTGTCCATTCTCACTCCTTTTTATTTATCACTAAGAATTATGAGCTCATGTAATATGTAGCCATGAAGAGCATGGCCATGACGTAGATATTCTCTCAAGCTTAGCATCTGACAGATCTGGCAGCCTAACCTAATGGAACTCAATAGTAGAGCTGCACGATTCTGGATAAATTGAGAATCAAGATTTTTTTTTTGTTTTCGAATATAATGATCTGGGTCAGAGGAATTTTGTCAAAGTTTAATAGACAGCCGAATCGTTGCAATTTTGGAATGAGATCATGTGGGTGTTTGAATCAAGATCGCAATCTTTAAACAATCATGTAGCTCTACTCAATAGTGCATCGTTCTGTGGAAACTCTCTCTTGAAACATGGCTTTTCCAATGGTGCACCATTGGACAGATTTCCGAAAACTGAGTGCTTTTAAGGTTCTGGGAATCAACAATATAACTCTTGATGAGGTGGTCACACTTAGTACAAAGGTCAAGTACATGATTAACAAGTTATTGAATAAATGAGGGCAGTAAAACCTTCACTTCAAAGCATCACACTCCTCCTCACACTCATCAGTGTAACAAATAACGTAATCCGTGTACACAAATGGGAAGGTCAGATCAGAGGGAGTATAACTATAGAAGGGTTTGAAATAGTCTGCCAAAGCACTTTTTCTAAAATGTTTTAAGTGCAAAGTCATTACAATTGTGTTAATGAATAGGCGTGTGAGAGAGCTGACAGTTATGCCAGACGATCTTGGTCGTCATGTTTTTAATGGTCATAAAAAAATGATAAGGAATATTTGTGTACAACACAATAAGCAAATATCTACTAGCCAAAGCTGTTACTGAACTTCAGCATTACAAGATCGTGAGATGTTCAAGGGTGATTATTTTATTTACATAACATGCATTAGTGTTTCTATTTCAAATAAGTAATAAAAAGGTGAGGGAATTGTCTAATCTATATGTGAGAGTGTGTTTGGCGACTGAACCAACTGCTGCTTCCATGGCATCCACACATGGCAGAAGAGATCTGGACGTATAGCTGCCGTCACACACACTTAAAAATCCCAAACTCAAATAAAACAATCAGGATTCATTTGTGCCTTTGGTTGTGTTAACATGCATGTGATGTCAAGTATAGGGATCGTAGTTGATACTGTGATACGTACAGACTAGGCAACTGGGTTGGAAATGCACACAATTCTCAGATTAATCGCAAGTTCGCAACTTTATTATTATGCGTTTTAGGTCCTGTCAGTTAAATCCTAGGACACACTAGGTGATTTTCAAATCTTAACCTATTTTTTAAACTGTGAGAGACCACCGAAATAATACAATTTCAACCGATATTTTAACAGATACCGAATGCACACGCTAGAAGATTCGTCCGGACTGCGAGACCATGTGTATGATTGTAGTAACATATTCACAGTGAGACGAGATCTCAAGGTGACTCGCAAGATCAAACAGGACTTGAGGGGAAAAAAAGTGAGGACGATCGACATCGTTAGCTGGTTTACGGGAAGAAAAACATTCATTATTAACATTTTTTATATCTTAATACTCCACTTTCGTGACATTTTTGTGGCTGCCAAGTTTCAGCTATAGAAGCATACGGTTGAACATAGAACATACGGTTGGTGAAGCTCACTCTCATTGGCTGTCGCAGGTATCACTGAGAGGAAGCCCGATCGAGAGTCGTAAATATCAAACGAATTATGTTTGCGATTTGGGATTGTGTGTCGGTTCCGACAGTAAAACAATCGTAATGACACCACACAATTGATTTTTTGGACAAAAAGTCGATTGTGTAAAAGTATATTTTTTTCCTACTATGGAAGTCAATGAGACCAGAAACTGTCTCGTTACTGATATTCTACTAAATATCAGAAAATCGGCTGAATGGATTCGAAA
Organism: Cyprinella lutrensis; assembly: GCA_027497675.1. NCBI lineage: Eukaryota > Metazoa > Chordata > Actinopteri > Cypriniformes > Leuciscidae > Cyprinella > Cyprinella lutrensis. The sequence continues at coordinate 21,361,004 of JAOTRC010000008.1, read as the reverse complement.
ACGGTAAAACTCAACTGTTTATCTCTGGGGGAGTGGTAAAATGAGCCTATTTCCAAAAAAGTGGAGTATCCCTTTAAGCTATGTATCTTTATTAGTTTCTGAAAAATTAACATTAATAGTTTAATCACAAAGGTAAATTATTTATATGAATTATATAACTATAACAGATTTCATGATTATTTATGTATCATATTTTAATGGAAATTTAATTTATTAATGTTGACAGTTATGTGAGACAAAAGACAAACTAGTGAGTGTACAGCTGGTATTGTCTGGGTGCGTGTTACTTTAAGACCCGTGTTTGGGGTTTCCCTGAGCCTTGCATTCTGATGGAGGCGAATTTCCGCTGCCCATTCTGTTGTTGTTTAAGCATTTCTTTACATTAACAATTATTCATTTAGCTGACACTTTTATCCAAAGCAACTTACAAATGAGAGCAACTGTAGCAGTTAAACTAACAGTAGGACAACAATATGCAAGTGCTATGACCCCTCTCAGTTTAATCTAATGCAGTCCATGCAAATTATTTCTTATAATTTTTTCAATAAAAAATATATATGTAGAATAGAAGAGAAAGTGTTACTATTACTGGATCAAGTGCTGCCGAAAAAGATGCATCTTCAGCAGTTTCTTGAAAGTGACTCTGGTTGAGTTAGGTGGATCATTCCACCAGCAGTCCAAGAAAGAGATTTTGTGCGTCTTTGAGATGGTACCATAAGACGACATTCACTCACAGAGCGCAAGTTTCTGGATGGCACAAAAGTCTGAAGGAATGAGTGTAGGTAAAAGGGACCAGAGCCAGGGGTTGTTCTGTAGGCAAACGTCAGTGAAGCTGCAAATGACAACCAGTGCTATTTTGTGAGGAGAGGAGTGACGTGTGCTCTCTTTGGCTCATTAAAGACCACTCTGGCATGGATTTCAGGACATAGCGAGAACACAGTCAAATCTCACTGAATTATATGCATACCGGTATATGCATAGTCAGCACTACATAAAACTGTTCTGTCGAACTTGAAATGTTGCCACTTGTTGAACCACTCGGTTCAGAAGAAAAGTTATGTTGTTTGCTTGCCATTGTTGCTCTGTCTGCACAGAGTACGTGAACTGCACTGAGTAGAGTGGTATCCAAACACACACTGGGAACACATGCTGTTTCATTCACACCGAAAGAACATTTTATGGTCCTGTGCCTTCCACAGATTATATATATTTATAAGAATACATTTAGACCGCTTAACCTAGTGACTGCTATCAGGATATGAGAAGACTTTCAATGAGCAAAACAAACAAACAAAAAAAATCTGTGGAGAATCACCCATTGCACCTTTAAGTGCAAAATTATGTTTTAATTTAGCAGACTTTAAGTCAATTTAGTATACCAGGGTATTTTTTTATTAAGTAAAAAATACTTAACCAAAATAAATACACCAAAATCTATTTGAAATACATTTATACAGTATAATGATAAGTATACTACAAATATGTAAATATATTTGTGGTATACTTAGCATTATATAAATGTATTTCAAATAGATTTTGGTATTTATTTTTCCCTTGCAACAGAATCCACACTAGGAGGTTACAATCTAAAAAATTGTCTGTCACAAACTCAATTAATATAATTATTTGTTATTAGAGTCAGTGACAGATAATTTTAAAGATTGTAGCCCACTAGTGTGAATTCTGTCTCGCTAAGCCCTTACATACCACTCATGCAACCCTTCCCAGGTCATTTAAATCCATTCTCTGACAAGGGGCACTTTCATTGAACTAACTGGACATTTTCTGTCTTTAAAATGTAATAGTGCTTTAATAAGGTATAAGCAAGAAACATACAAAAAATGAGGATATGCAGCTTCCTGCTCAGCACAGTATACTGTTTTCATTACCATAATGAATTTCCCAGCCCAGCCCTGGATTTGTGCACAGGATGGCTCTGAATTGGTAATAGACCCTTTAATAAACCGAGTATCGTGAAGTGAGAATTAATTCGCCATCCAATTCACTGCCTTTTTTTGGGTTGAGGAATCGTTGAGCTTGTTTTGTGCTTTCTGGTTTGATGTGATTCTTCCCCATCAAGGCGTGCTGGAGTAACGTCTTTAGTGTGTTAAATGAGAATGCAAATGGTTTTAATGCTTGTTTTGATTGAATTTGATTGTTGTTGAAAATGGGAATGAGATTCATATCCTTCATTTTTAATAGTGGGAACACTAACAGAAAACACACCTTGGAAAGGTCTCATTTTTAGAATAGTCCTCCAGAGAGCAACTTCAAACTTGATAACCTTCTAAAGCACATAATCCGTGAAACTGTGAGGATTCCACAACTCCCACTGGAATTGTTGCTTCTTTTCAGTCTTTCGTTAGTGCAACAACTCTACATGAAGGGGTTTCGGCTTTTTGTGTACTTTTTCCGCAGAATTAGTCTGTTAGGGTTTGAAAAGTTGAGACAAACAAGATCCAGACTCTCTTTTCCTGTTCAGAGCTGAAGCCAGGGAAAGACAATTGACACGTGTGCTGCAGAAAAAAAAAAAAGCTCTGAATCTGTGAACGTCTGGCTATCAAATTGAGTTTTCATTATAATCTTTTCTAAAATAATACACTTCGGTGGTGACAGAGGAGAACATGGTGCAAGCAACACCAATGGTCAAGGGTTTGATTCCTTGGAATGAATGAACTAAAAATGTTTGTTTTGAATGCAATCCAAGTTGCTAAGGATAAAAGGGTGTGCTTTTATTTAAACACATAGTTTCATGTAATCATGTTTCGGACATGTGACCACATGAACGACAGCACACTGAGAAGTCTTTACAGGCACTCATTCATGCGTCTTCACTATAGAGTGAATAAGTGTTAAATTTGTTATGCCGTCTGTTGCTCAGAAAATATAGTTTTTTTTTTTAATTAAGAAGTTGACTGTGTACATTAATACAATTAGTTAAATTACGTAATGATTTATAAAACCACCATTCCTATTTTGGGACACTTACTATGAATGTTAATATCGCCAATATTTTCCTGAACAATTACAGTGAGAACATGTGTGT
>JAOTRC010000008.1:21291976-21305543 GCA_027497675.1 Cyprinella lutrensis | reverse complement strand
ATTTAACCCAACTGCTGGGTTAGTCCATATTTGACCCAACATTGGGTTAAAACAACCCAGCATTTTTTAGAGTGTAGTTTTGTGGATACTGTGTATCACCTGTGTAAAAAATGCAATCTAATGACATGACTATGAAACGTATTACCAATAATAAATTAAAGCGGACCCAGCGCTGACCCCTGTGGAACACCATAAGTTACTGATACTGATAAATGTCTTTAATAGTTCTTAACTTTCACACATGAACCGAAAACATCACTGAGCCGTTTAGTCATCATCTCAAAAATAACAATACAAGACAAGAGCACAAATCCATCTGTACAATCAAAATGTACTAGAGCCGCCATACATGACATCATGACATTTATGTGAATTGAAATCTCAGAATAGCAATGGAAGTAGGTTTCCAGTAAACAAGAAACTCTTTACATCTGGTAGAGCACTTCATTGGAGAAAAGGAGCAGAACCTTTACAGCAAGTTTCCAGAGCCTAAATGTCTAGATATGAATCTTACTTTATTATCTGTCAGTCACTGAAGGGTTGGACATAGCATCCATATATCTCTTAAGAAACTCATCCGATTGGTGTCTGGTGGATGTCGTCCTAAACAAGACTTTAAGCCACTGACTAGATGATTCTGTCAATATGTAATGTTTATGCATAATGTAATACATTCGATGCACAAATACAAAGAAAATAATCGACCTTACAATGAAACTGCAGTATCAGGTTATGCTAGCAAAAACAGCTACACTCGAACAGCCTGCTGTAACCCATCCTCTGCAAAACACCAAACAATAGCTGGCAAACTTTCTGACCTCGAAATAGCGTCAGAACAATAAATGACTGACGTAAAATAGCTTTACTAGTCCCTCAAGCATTCTGCTAAGACAAAACTGCACTCGCTGCCTTTGAAATCATGAATGTTCAAACTTTAATGTTAACCAACTCCCCTCTCTGGTGCAACATCTGTGTTTAGTTTTGAAGAGTAAGCAAATTGGCCCAGTCGTGCCTATATCACTTATAAAGATTTGAGAAAGTTTCCTATTTTTTTATAGTTTGATGGTTTATGATCTAGATTTCCAGGTTTGAATCCATGTCCAGTGATATTTTGGAAAGCACTTACTCTAAAGTTGTTCCAGATAATGTCAACATGCAAATGCAGGCGGTCAGGTTACATGATTGTCCAGTAAAAAAAGGGAAAATCTTTTAATAATTGGTTTCACAGACAAGGCTTAAACTTTCTCAGACTAAAATGCATGTTTGAGCTGTTTGAAAGGATATCTGGAAATATGTCACTGCCATTGTTTTGTCTCAAGATTCACACCAGTGATGATTTATTTTCTACGGAAAGTCCTAATCTTGACTTAATCTAAGCTCTATCTGTGAAACCGGGCCGAAGATCTTAGAAATGTACTCTTTATTTATAATAAACTTTGCATTCCCTCATAATTTCCCAGTTCTCCATATAGATTTGTGATGCTGGCTAGAAAACTGTGAAAAATTATAAATAGAATAATTATAATATTACAGTTTTTCTCTATTGGTTTGGCTCATTTCTTGAAACAGAAATCACATTCTCAAAACAACATGGACCTCCAAACTACTTGGGAATTGTTCACAAAAGAATTGAATTTCTCATTCAGTTCATCAAATTGCAAATGCCCAAGTACATGTCTCAACGTCTCTGTACATCTTTGCAAATGATTAAGTACAGGTCGCCTACATTTAGCACAATTTTCAAGTGAATAGATCTTGTTGAAAAGTTTATCGGGACATTAACATTCTGGTATAACTGAGATTGAGAAGACACTTTAACTCTGTTGGTAGTCTCTTCCCCTGCCAGCTTGCCTGAACTACCACCCAGCTGGGCGTGAGTGTTTTATTTCTGCACCGTCTAACGGTGACCACACCGTGAGTCAAGTGCCTGAGTACTAAGGCCTGGGGGTCGGGCACGTGTTTATTTCCATAGCCAGCCGTGCTGGAGTCAGGAAGGCAAACCTCAGACTTGACTGCATCGACAAACATCCTTCATAGGGAGCACTCTGCCCTACAGGTGTTGCCCAGACACGGGCCCTCGAAATAAGGCCAAGGCACTACGAGTTATGGGTAGAAGAGGCAGAGCGTTCGTGTTAAATATACATGAATGTGCAACCACATTCCTGGCACAATTCTGGATATAAACATAATGCCACTTCAGCGGAATAAAACACAATGATTGCTTGTTTCCAGTGAGCTTTAACTTGTAGGGTGACCATGATATTACAAAGTAGGACATGTTACTGGATTTTTTTGCTTTGGTTCTGAAAAAAACAAAAAACTACCACTTCACACATAAATAACTTCCATAAATGTTCATCTTCTATGATGACTATGTTTAGAATTTATGAATATATATATGTATATATAGCCTCATTACGGCGTTTAAAGATTATGCTTGAGTTCTGTAGAGAGAAACAGAAGACGAAGGCTCCAGCGTAATGTGATATTAAGTAATATGATGGAAGAAGATAAAAGAGCAGAGCGCAGGAGGCAAATAAAACGACGGGTAAGTTTATCTAAAATTAGCAATTAGCTGGTTGAATGCGTTATGTTTGTCTTAATCCTCGATGTAATGTTTTGCAAAAACACGGAGACAGCGCGCTACAAGTTCCGTGTTGACAGTGCATGACTTAAGTTTAACCAATCAACGTAGACCTAGGGAAAGGGAACTAAAAAATTCCTTGCTCTAGACTAGGTACTGAAAGAGTTAAAGGAACTACGGTCTGAGGAACTAAAAAATCCCCAATTTAGTCCGGTCGGAACATGAGAAAAAAAGGGTTATAGGAACGTTAGGTTCTAGGAGCTGCAAAAGTCCCTCCGGTCGGAAAGCAGCTATTCTCACATGCTAAACACAGGCAGACAAAAGTTAAACACAACTTCAATACAGAGTTGTCATCGTTTACACACAACTGAAATAGTTCACACTTGTTTCTAATGATATGACCAAACCAACTGTTCAAAATTGAATCAAAAAGTTGCACTGAATGTTGATAAAAACTATGTAAGCTTAATGTAAGTTTCTTTCTTCTGCTGAACACAAAGGAAGATATTTTGAAGAACGATTGGAACCAAACAGTTTTTTGGCACCATTGACTTCCACAGTAGAAAAAAAAATACTATGGAAGTCAATGGTGCCAAAGATCGAATCGTTCTTCAAAATATCTTCCTTTGTGTTCATCAGAAGAAAGAAACTCATACAGGTTTGCAACAACTTGAAGGTGAGTAAATGATGACAGAATTTTCTTTTTTTTGGGTGGAGCATCCCTTTAATGTCTATAAAGGGTGGTTTAAAGCAAATTTAACATAACATTTTTTCCGTGACCTAATCTAAAGTGAGAACTATTTACTCGGTGTAACCAATGAACAATTCCTTTACTACGAGCTAATTAAACAATACTTATTTTTTAAAGGTACAATCTGTGATTTTTTTTGCATTTTCAAAACAATAACAAAGGCGGAGCTTGATGTCGCTAAGAAGGAGAGTGGAACGCTGAGAAATATCGTTTTCACCATGCAGAGATGTATGGAATTCACGAATCATATAAATTATAGCCTATATCAACTAATAAATTAGTTTTTGTATTACCTGTACATTTGTTCACACTGTTTTATATCATCGTAATGAATTAGCTGCAAGGCGTAATATGTGACTATTTGTCGAATTATTTTGTGGGTTAATGCTGCGCAGTTTTACATGTTTAAAACAATCGTTCTAAAAGCACATTTGATCAAGCTTCATTTAAGAAACAGCTTAAGAGATGTCTGAACAAAAATCAAAATTGTAATCATTTAGTATAAAGGTTAAATTTGATAGATAGATTTATTTTAAATATTTATATTAAGCATCTTGGAATGTCTACGTAGGCGTTTTTGTAATGGGTACTACAATACATTCTCTATAAGATAGGCCTATAGGAACTTTTATGATTATTACAATTCTTAATTTATTTACTTTTTTTAACTTCATATGTGTTTTGTTGATATGTATATTGTGTGTCTGTTTGTTTTTGGATTGTATTTGTCCGTGTTAGGGGACAACGGATGGAAATTACACTGTCAGAAAAAAAGGTACGACAGCTGTCACTGGGGCGGAAGTGTGTCACTACACACTTTTGTACCTAAAGGGTGCATATTGGTACCATGTACCATGAAGGTACCAATATGCACTCTTTAGGTACAAAAGTGTACCATGTAGGTACCAATATGCACCCTTTAGGTACAAAAGTGTACCTTTTGAAAGGGTACCGCCCCAGTGACAGCTTTCGTACCTTTTTTTCTGACAGTGTAATGTATTTGGTCTTTATATTTGTCAAGAGACCCTCAGTTTCAAACATGTTGCTGTGTAGTCATAAATAATAGTCTAAAACAAACCACAATAAAACATGATTTTTTTTGGTCCACCTTAGGACCAACTGGTCCTAAGGTGGACGGGCAAACAATTCATCGATGAATTAGAAATACAATCTATATTTTGTGAACATTAAAAATAGAAAACAGAAAAAGACTGGAACACCAAGGCACCAAAAATACAAACATTTTATGGTGGACTCTCACACAGGTAACGCTTTGAGCACATAGGGTCTTCGTCGACATTGAAAATAGCCAATCGATTAATCGATTGACTATTTCAATCACAAGTCAATCACATTGATTGGCTATTTCTGAGCATAAATGTAAGTTCGCTCTTCTGAGATTGTATTGATGCATTTTGCATAACGTCTTTCTCCATTCACAAGCACAAATGAGCAAGTGCTGTAATTTATTTGTTGACTTTACCCTTATACCAGACAAAATTTGGATTAATGTAATGCTTGAAATATGTTTTGGATTTTAAAAAAAAAAAATACTTTTACTTGTTTGAAGTTAAATCACGAGTAAGGGTGGGACAATTTTATACAATATGATACATTTTATCACCAGAATAGTTGTTTTTGTTGAATTTTTTTTTTTTTTAATGAGAACAAAGTGATTAATGCAAGAGAACAAAGATACAAAGAAAAAAAAATACTCCATAGTCTTCACTGTAAGAATTAAATATAAATGGATTCTTATTAAATTTACAAAAGTTAGAAGCATTGAGTGATTTTTTTTTTCTTCGTCTTTTGTTTGATTAATGACACAGACTGCAGTAGGTTTATTAGGCTGCTGTCACTTTAAGATTGAATGGACAGATCTAATGTACTGAAAATGCATCCTGTTTTTCTGTTAACGTTCTCTTAAAACAGAGACTGTTTATGTGAATACTCCACATGATAATACATTTGTGTAAACATATACAGTATTTGATTATTCATAATTATGTATTTCATCATTCAAATGAAAGTTACAAAAGACAACTGAAAGAGTGGTGGCTTTTTTCATGGCTTATTAGGATTTTTCATTCTTTTTAATATCATGCACATCCCTCTCTTTATTATATCTTTCATGCATGTTTATTTATCACTCCAAAGTGTTAATAACTTTAAGGAATATTGTGCTATGTGGGTGTATTTGCATACCGGATTATAAATGGTATAGCAAAATCCCTTTATATTGTCAACACAATATATACCGGCATACCGCCCAGCCCTAATTAGGAGGTATAACTATAGCAAATTATGGCCTTTATTTGAATAGGGCTTTTAGTGTTGTACTTTATTATCAGATAACTAAATGATGTTTTGTTTTGTTTTGTTTTTTTTTGTTTTTTTTGGTAAAATAACTTTTGAATTAGAATTTATTGTAAAGTTATAAAACAATACTTTAAAAATATTCACACATTCTTAATAGTATGCCTAATATGAAAAAAACAAACAAACAAACAAACTCCTTTTAATGTTTATTTGCTCATCACATTCAGTTATGAATTACATGGATGATGGAAATTATTGATATATTTTCAATTCAAAATGTTGAAATTATACAAAAAAGTCTAGTATTTTGCATCAGTTGACATTACTGCCAGTCATTTAACATTTCAGTTGTCAAACTGTAATAATACATGTTTAGCTACTTTCTTTGCAATCTTTCACCATTAAAACTGAAGCTTTGTGCTGTGATGATCAGATGTCCATTAAGCATTTTAGACCGCTGAGGCAAACCAGCTTAAAAATGCAACTTAAAACATTTTTTTTTTTCATCCTGATAACAAACAAATTGGTGCATAAGGCATTACATTGCAGCAGAGCAGCATCAAGAATTTTAAATATGGTGGATATGGCCCTTAGATATTTTATTGTCTAATGCAATGAAATGCATTCTCAGGTTTGGCTTATTTAATAATGATTTATATTGTTATAAAACTGAAAATATATAATAATTATAATATTAAAACATATTATATTAGAATTTAATGCCATTTTTTTTCTTAAGTAACTGCAGTGTAAATAAAGAGGCCAGTGAGTTGGTGCTATTTTTAATGGGGGAAAAAAAAGTTTATTGTATTAGCCACTGGGGGGTAGAGTTTTCCCCTTTTTCTGCTGCTATCCCAGGGCAATTAATTTTAATGGTCTGGAAAAAGTTTGAAAAGTTCTCTATAAGAAAAAGACAATTGATGTACTCACTAATGACTATCAGTTTATTGCATTCGACTGCATTGACTACAGAAGAGTTAAACTGACTGCACAAACTGCGGCGAAATACCTGGTACTGTAAATGCCGTTTTGAGCTCATGTATGCTTTTTATAATGCAAAATGATTTAAAAGAAAAATAACTTAATAATCTTTACATAATCATTTATAGTTTACTTAATAATCTTCAGTTAATTTATGTGAATTATAAAGCTTTTTACACTCTTGAATTTTAATTTGAGAGGGAACAGTTTAGAGGGTTTTCATTTTGTCAAATTTCTACCGTATATAAAATGTAATCATTTTTTTTCCTTTCAAATTTTTAACAGCCTACGGCAACACAACATAATGCAGCTACATATAAACAGAAATCCAAATCAGGCCTTGACTTGTACGAAGGTCTTGCTCACGAGCTGCGGTTGATGTTGACGATCACTCTCAGCGCTGTCCCGAACGCAAGCATTAGAAGTTAAATGAGAGCGGGATCTTGCTTCGCAGCATTCTCCGCTTCTCCCTCTAATTGACACGATCATTGCTCTTCACTTGAGCTGTGTTTACTGTACCTGCCTGAGCCTGGCGTCTTATTTACCGTCGCAGGACTTTATTTATTTAGCCTCATTATGATGGTGGCTGCATTTTACTGCTTTTAATTGTTCCCCCAATGAGTCTCTGTAATAGTTGTCTCTCGCTCTCTCACACACACATACTCTCTTTCCTTCCCCTGCAGGAAGAGAAGAAAGGGCGCCCAGGAGGATTGTGGGTCGTTCCTGCTGCCGCCTACACCGTATTAATGAGGTGCCTTCGGGAAGGGGTAAGACTGCTACACTGTCCTCACAGATTGTGTGTAAGTGTGCGCACTAGTGTGTGCGTGAATGTGTGCGCATGGGGGCGGGGGGATCTGTCTTATAACCAATCTCCCCCAGCCCTTATAGGCGTTATTCGCATGCCGCGAGTCAAGGGCGCTCGACGCTTGTTCGTCAGTCAGTCCTGTCACACGAAAACACTCACTCACCTGCAGCAGAAATGCTCACGTAACCGCACCTCCAGTCGTCTCAGTAGCAATTAGCCACGCTGGCCTGCATTGTTTGAGAGAGTGGAACCATCTGCATGGAGACAGACATCAAACTGATCATCTCCAGTCTGAACAGACTGTGTTTATTGCGAGTGCTGAGAGCTTCCCTTCCACAGGGGACCGAGCAGCATCCAGACTCCCTCATTATTCCTTTATTAGCAGGGGAAGATCTGCCATTAAGAAGACAGTTTAGGAGTTACAGCTTGTGTTGCCGACAACCCCTGGTCTGCAGCATTGAAATAAAGTATCATTCGGAAGGAAAAAGTTGGGAGCGAAAGTTTCTCTAGCTGTTCTGGCGCTTCTTCAGCTACTGTTGTTTTCTGGCTGGTCAGCTGCCAACGTTTGGCAAAAGTTTTGCCCTCTAGTGAATGTGCCCAATTTTAGCACTCTTCTCCAACCTGCTTAGGCAGCATTTGAGGGTTTTTGCTTTTTGTCTCATCACTTTTTGGTTAAATTTAGATTCTCAGCTGCTTGAAGTAGTTCTTCCTGGAGTTCATCTCATTCAATTGAACTTTCATGGTCGATTTCAAATTTGTGTTTCAGAACTGATGGCCTGTAACGATCAACAGCTGCTGACTGTTTCACTTTCATTAAAAACGCCTTGTGTTTTTGATGCGTCAGCAACCTTCACATAAATTTCACGTTGACTGTCTGATGTAAATTGAATGCAAAAATGTTGTTGGTCAAAATGATTGGCTTTACACAATGGCTGATATCTGTTTTTTTGGCCAGCTCACACCGAAGTCGACAAAAGACAGTTTGTCGAGTTTTGTCGGATCAGTGTGCTACCCCTGTCGGAGTATGTTGGTGTCTGTCGAAGCTTTTTTTTGCAGATTGAACATGCTACATCGTAAGTTCAATTGTCTGATAAGTGATGTGCTATAACAGGGCTCTAGAGTGCGACCAAAATTTGTAATGGTGCGACCACAATTTTTCCTAGGTCGCACCAGTGCACCTTACGTTCTCGCAAAACGAGTCTTTTGTTCTCCTTGCACGCGTTTTTGGATCATATCGTGGTCTAAACTAATCCGATATAGAAATTGGGCGGGTCTTTGCCTCTGATTGGCTGTGGTTCAGATATTTCTGTAGGACTAAAATGCTCCGTGCTGTGTGATTGAAATAAATTTCGACCTGTCACCTGAGCACCAGAGAAACCAGAGCAGCATCAGCTAAATAAACGCAAGAAAACAGACGACGAAGAAACTTTTAAAAATCTAGGCTACTTTACTCGGGCTAGGTAAAAAATATTGATTTCTCGATTTTAATTGATTCTCATTTTTACGAACCGTTGGGCTAACGTTATGCTGTTATCAGTTGATGAATGAATGGAACATTGTAGGGAGCATCCAATCCAGTAAATCGCAAAAATCTTTGTGCTTTTTTGCTATTGATATGAAACAAGGTCTCAGATTTCAAATTAGGTCTGTTTTCTTTCGAAATTCAAAAACATAAATAGTTTTTTAAACGCTGTGGCGTGAGATCGCTCTGGCTCAGCTCGGCTCAAGAGAAGCAGCAGAGAGGAGTGCACATGATCTTGTCTTCCACCTTAATAATACTTGTTACAGCGCAAAATTAACATGAACGAGCATCTGAAACTGTGTTAAATGACAGAGTACAACTTATTGAAATCCGTATCTTTCATGTGGAATCGCTCAGTGTTTCAACCGTGGAAAGACGTCAGTAAAACGCTTGTAAACAATGTAATGTAACGTCACATTTACCTCCAGTGACCCTAAACTCGTTAGCTATCTGGAAATATTAACTGTAGAAGAGCATTTTGCCAAATATATGCACCATATTACGTATTCATTATCATTTTGAATGTTTTTCAATATTTAATGCATGTTGTTTGAAAAAATCTGGCAAACCAACTCATGAGTAAGAGTAATTTGATTATGAAATAGGAAAAAAAATTATAATATACTATTCACACTTTTACATTTTTTGATATATAGTGATATACAGTGCAGAATGTATTTAGACACCTAATCCAAACCTAAAAATCGTTATATTACAGAATATCAAACCAGGAAGCATGTATTTTACAGAAACGAGGCATGGAATTTAAAGCAAAATATCACAAATTTCGACATTGTTGTTTAAAATTAACAAGTTATTTGAGCTCTTTATGGATCCAACTTTATGGAAATTTTTCATAGTTAATTTAATGAACTGTGGTTACGGTGTAAAACTCTAGAATAATTTGTTTCTAGATGCTACTTTGGTATTTTGTATCTAATGCAACATTCAGTCAGTATTCAGAGATTACGCATGACCCAAGTGTCCAAATACATTTACGGCCACTGTATGCAATTATATGTATAACAAAGGTTGACAAAACAATTTTTATATTATATGATAATATAATTGTAACGGGGTTCGGTGGCAACCGGCGAACATTCTACACTTTAATAATACAACAAACTAATACAAAATCAAAGTAAAGAAACAAAACACAGCATAAAGTAAGGCCTGTTCCTCTCTTGATCTTGATCTTGCTCCTTCACTGTCATTGCTCATGTTTCCGCTCCTCCACGACAGATGCGAGACCGGTGTGTATCACAGGTGTCGCTCATTATCACTCACGCCACTGGCCTCGCGCTGCTCTCACGTCACTCGGCCTCGTCCTGCTCGCCTGCTAAATTATGATATTGCCGATTTATCGGTTGTCAAACATAACATGACAATAGTTGGCATCAATCAGAATGTCAACATCAGTGCAACCCCTAACAAACTCAGTGCAAAAACTGTTAAACATTAAGCAGAGAAACAGAAGGTGTGTCCCAATTTCGCCTATTATGCACCATTCGATGCCGTTTTGTAGCGTAAATAGTGCGACAGTGTGTATAAATAGCGTGAATTCTCAGTGCGTTCACACTGAAACTGTATAAAATTCATGTACTCAACCGTGTAGTGTATGAGTCTAAGTTTATAGTATAGTGTGTAATCACAACTAGAGAAGAAGCCCGGGAGAGAAAGAAAAATGCACCTCTATTCTAGGATACAAAGCTTATAAGCAAGTCTAGTTCCTTGCAGTAATAAGCTCAGTAATCATAGAGAGAGAGCTGGCCCTCCAGCACTGTTACTCCCTCGCTCGCTCGCTCTCTCCCTCTCTCTTTTTCTTCCCAGCAGCACTGCCACCAGGCTGTGCAGTTGATCACTCCCTCTAAAGCAGGTCTAGACTGACAGCGACACGATTGGAGCCGAGGCAACAGCCAGAAGCCGGTGTGACTTCCCGATGCTGCCTTGCTAATTACACCCCGCAAACATTAACGGCACATCTTCTGGAAAGCCATGAAAGAAACGGGGGTTAATTCGATTCCGCCAATTCCCCAACATTAGCGTCGTGCGAGTACGGTAATAAATCCATGTGTGAGGCTGATGTAGGCAGTAATTGTAATGCCTCGCTGTGCTGACCTGTTTGAGAACCTCTGCTGATTCAGAGAGAGCTGAGCTCAGGAAACAAGACATCAGAGAGGGAGGGAGAGAGAGAGGAAGGGATAGGGAATTAGAGGGAGAGGAGGAGAAAAAAGGCCAGGAGGTGATGATGGGAGAAGGTTGGGGGAGGGTAAGAAGTGCATAACACACACCGAGAAGATGAGAGTAACAGAGCTAGCCAGAGAATATTGTGTGCTCAATCGAGAGTGAGAGTGCTCTTAATTCAGAAAGACAGCCAGAGCAGCATGCAGACAGGTTTTCAGGTCAGACTGCAGCTGGAAGAGCCGCGCGCGATTGTGTGTGCGCGCGCGATTCCGTGTGCATGGATGATGAAAGGGTTGTGCTCACTGTAAGTGGCGTGTAGCAGAGCCTTGGGCTGCAACTGGGCATCACACTACTCTTCCATTAAATATTTATTACGTGCACACACACACATACTGTGCATATTCCATCCCCTCCCTATTAGCTCTGCCTGTAGTGCCTCTCTGTAGAGCGCACTGACCCTTCTCTGACTCTGAATATCTATGATGCAGTTTATACCAATGTGCTTTTGCCTGTGATCTCCGTCGCTCCGTAATCAAACACGCTCGTCGGCTCCACACGCACTCCGTCTTCGCGTTTAGCAAAGACGCTACGCTGGATCGATCACGAACAGCCATTCAGTATGGATCACCCTGGGGGCCATCATCGTGGAGAGTGTTGATCATGAAGGTAACTTTGTTACCGAGGGCTTATCAATGTGAAATGTCAGTGGTGTTTGGCCATGGGAGCCAAAATTATTTCTCAAAAATGTAACACACAAGTACCGTCTCACTTTACTTAAGATACGCGTTATAAAACTAACACTGATGAACAAACTGTAAGATGGGATGAGCAACCACAGTCATTAAAAATACAGAAAATGGCACACGCTGAAAATAAAGTGGGATTTTGGCTTAAAGGAGAACTCCGGCGAACAATGAACCTTTGGTCTAATAAAACATCGGTACGTAGTCAATCGTTCTCTGAGGTTTGTTTTCATGATGATCGAATGTAAAGAGTTTTATCTCTAAAAACTGTTTAGCGTATAATGCTAGTACTGGGGGCATTGACTAAGTGAAAAGAAATCGCTAGTTTATACCACTAACAAGGCTCAAAATAGCCCCACACTAACACAGTAACATAATGAGGGGTCCATACACGCAAAGCGAAGCATTGAGAATTTTGTAAGTGAACAGACAGTTTAATAAGAAGATACTTTAAAAAGACAGTTCACTTTGTGTATACAGGCAGGAGCCATCTTGGAAAACAGTCTTGACTAGTCGAACCACGAACCACAAACCACGATTTGGACTGACAGTGTGAACGTAGCCTTAGACAAAAATACTATTTTCTCAGCTTTTTGTTCAAAACGCAGCTTTTTCATGAAATTAGCCCACATTGAAGTGTTGTTTAAAAAAAAGAATGCATGAAGCTAGAATAAAATGAGGCTCTGCTCTTTCTTTCGATACATTGGATGTTCAAATATTGTATATATTCTGGTGGCCATGAAATAAAAAAAATTGTATTTTAAAAATGCTGGTGCTGGCTTGCAACTTAAAGAATTAAGCAGTGTTACAATAGAAGGTAGCGTATATTTATAACTTACAGATTTTACTTGTGTCAAATATGAATTTGTCCATTAATAAGGATCCTATCATAAGAGTAAATAGCAAGAGCCAAACGAGCAAAAGCAAAGCATATTGTATGTTTTATTTATTAAAATACAGTCAGACTGTCTTCCCCTTCAACACAGTTAGTCTTTGTAAATGTGGTTTATACGGCAGCGCAGCATCTGATCAGCTCTGTCACCATGGTGACACTCTATGGGATATGATTTATCTTTATCTTTACAACCAATGATTGGAGATAAACATATGACGGTCATCATGGCCTGACCTTAAAAAGTGAAAATAACATATATGAATAGAGAGAGAAAATGAAGTTAATTACATTCACACAGCTGATTCTTTACTAGATTGCTTGAATGTGTTGCGAAAAATGTTGGGGTTCTTTAAGGGTCATGAAAAACTTCAACACATTTATTTTTGTTACTTGGACTCAAACTCAGGTCATTTTTTTTTTTTTTTTTTTTTTTTTTTTGCTGCCGTAACTTTTAGACGTCTATGTACAAATCCATTCATATGAAAAGTTGATAAAAAAAATCAATATACTGTATGTTCCTTTTGGTCTGTGGATGAGTTCTGAAAGTAAATATTTATATACTATTATTATATTATATTATAAGGAATTGGCATTTATTTTTATATTTTCAGTATTAATTTTAGTTTCATTAATTTTGTCACACGCTTTTGTCATTTTTTTATATTTCTATTTAGGTTTAATTTATTTTCTATTTTAGTTTTAGAACATTTAGTACTCCATCTTAACCATATTTCAGGTAATTGGCAAGGAAACATAAATGTAAGTATTCCATCTAACATTTAT
>JAOTRC010000008.1:21087145-21103671 GCA_027497675.1 Cyprinella lutrensis | reverse complement strand
ATTAATTGTTGCACCTTTATAAAGTATAAAAACCCAACAAACATGGAGTCTTCAAATGTTATAATGCGTTTTAACTTTGTTTACAACTTTTTATGAAAAGATATAATGCATTATAAAGTACATTATGAATACCTATTGTTGCCAGTGTTAATAAAATATCTAATAAGTAAGTTCTTAAAATTAGCCAGCTTCCAACTCTCAACCAACATCATGAAGAGCATCCAGGGATGATTTAACAGTACAACAGTATAAAATAAGTTCCCCATGGGTCAGATGATGGCCAGATCATTGCTTGATCCAACTTATTAATAGAAAAAGAATAAAAAAAATGTGTTTATGTAAATAAATATGTAGGTGCAACGCCTATTTGTCTATCAACTTAATTTCAATCCAAGCATCAACTTTAAGTTTATTTAAGAACATGAGAAATAAATTCAGTCTAGTGCAAGTATCTTGTACAAATGTTTGACTAGCAATGCATCTACAGCAAGTCAAGAACCAGAAAATGAATATCAAAACATTTGACAAAAAGTCATTTCCTGCTTGTTTGAACTTCTAGTCGAAAGAACAATGTCCACAACGTATCCAAAAATGTCCATTCACACAGTCCCAGTAACCATCCATCCAAGGCCCGTGAGAGAAAAAGCGTGAATGAAGCAGTGGGTTCCCCACAGGACTGTCAGTGCCACACTCAGCACAGCCATCCAATCTGTGCCAGCGAGCTGCGTCTCCACGTGGGCAAGGCAGGGAGACGTAAGCATGCCACACCTCCTGGAATGTTCCCACGAGGAGGTGGTGGTGGAGGGGGGGAGCTGTCAAGGGCTTGTCATAATGTTCCTCTACAAGATCCTCCAAGATCTTTCAGTGCAGGTGTTCCCCTACATCACATCCTCTTGTACTTCTCCCCTCCTCCCACAGCCCTGCCAGCACGCACCCTTCGCTGCGCCACCTGCCATTATGCATAGACATGTAAATTTGCTTGTTTAGCATGCCCCCTTCATTCCAGCGCCACACAGCGTATGCATATATGCAAAACAGAGGCACACGCCGGGCTGGAAAGGCTGGAGAATCCACAAACACACAGACCACAGCCGGTGGAGGACTGCACGGACCGCTTCTGTGGAAGAAACAAGGAGTAACATGGCAACATCCAGCATTGATTCATCCGCACCGGCCAATTAATTGTCCTCGGCTGCCTCAAGAGTGCTTTTCTTTTCTATTTTTTTTAATGCAGAATTGCATATTCAAAATGGGTGGCACGGGAGTAATCGGTGGCGGAATAAAGACTAGCAGAACTTTGCACATTTCGTCCGCTTTCCGCACCGAATTTCTGGGAAAAAAAAACAAGGCTTCATTAAAATTGCCAGTTGTCATCATGCATATGACATGTTCTGCATGATGAATATCATTAGCGGCTAACATTTTCCCTCTCGTTTTTTTTTTCCGCCGCGGCTCCGTGTGCCAGTGACGATAATTATCAATCAGAAAGGACGCCATCAGTATCCACGGATCATTGTAATGAGCTTGACGCGCATATTTGATCACGTTTTTCCCCACGTCCAAAAAGAGAGAGAGAGCGAGAGAGAGAGGAAACACGGAAGAATCCTTTGAAGATCCCTTGTGTGATCTTTTGTGTTGAGTTATGAAGACACTCCAATGCTTCTCTCCTTTTCAAGTGTATTTTCCCTCATGTAAGAAAAAAAAACCCTGCTTTGCACGCATAATAGCCTTTAATTCTTCCCGACATGGCTGGCTTTCTGATCCATAAAAATGAGCTGCGTGCAATTTGCATAGCCACATTCAAATGAGCTCCATTGTGCGGGGAAGTGTAATTAGCCCGGCTCTGCGCGGATGGGTTAAGGTCTCGTTCGCCAGCCTTCCTCGTTTAAAAAAAAAAAGCGTCATTGTCTTCACGCAAACTAGCATTAATTCCGACAGGAGCGAAGCGAGTCTGATCCTGATGAGCCGTTAGTTTATTCCGCTGTGCTGTTTGTTGGCTAATTTACACCAAGCCCCTGCTGCTCTTCCCTTAAGCTATCCTCTTTGTCTTGCCTTGAAATTTACAAAATCTTACAAGAAATCAATACTTAATTGATTATTCACTTTTCCGCAGCTTCAAACGGCTCGTGCGCATTAGATCCCGCAGCATTCCCTCCTTCTCCCGGGCAAGCAAAAGGCAGACAGGCAGCAGGATGGAAGCAGGGAGAAAGCTGGCTAGGTGGCAGAGCTCTTGGAGGTAAGAACAGACGGCTGTAGCGAGAAACCATGTGAGGAGCTTAGTGGCCAAGTGTGTACACTGGCAGCGTCCCGACGGGAAAACGCCGGTCTTCACGGACAGGAAAAAGTTCCCATGTGTGCAGGGATCCACCGCTCACACTGAACTCATCAATGGAGGAGGACTAGAGGACATGACTACAAAAAAAAAACATTAACAAAAGGACTTTTTTTCAGACAAGGTGTTATTTAGATGCTAAATTTTGTCCTGTCTTTATGCGTGTGGCACCAGCGTGGACCGGGCAACCTGCCACCTGGCCCTCGGAGAGCCCTTATCGTGGCGGGGGCAGGAACACGTGCCACCCGCCTCTGACAAGCAAATGAGGATGGGAGGAACGTAACATTATGAGCAAATTGGCAGGATGGGAAAGCGCATGTGAAGGAGGCAGATGGCAGATTTGGCGCTGTGCCAGCCCTGCTGCTGCGAACACGCTGAATAACTGCACACCACAGATTCTGCCACTTGTTGCTCCGCCGGGCCCCCTGCCATCCCCGATGAGCGGATTGCTCACGTGTGCTCTATACGCAACAAACGGAACTTCCGCAAACGGGAGCTCGTGTGTGCTGGGAGGGACCAAAACTGAGCCTAATGGGAGGCTGGCATTCATGACTGTGGATATGCACTGCATGCTAATAATGTGCTGAGTAGACAGACACGCGTCCACCCGCCTGCCCGCGTGCCACGGAAATTATGTCTTCCGGAAAAGCCACCAGCGTGGGATGCCATGAGAAAAACGACGCACCAAGGAGGACAAAGCCCATCCCAGTGTAAACCAAGCTGGTTTTGGAGGAGGCAAGCTGTTTGAGGAGTTGAACCAGAGCAGATTGGTCTGATGGTCTGGATAAAGGGAGACATTATGGGATGCCCAGGGGGCTTTGCAAATCAAACGCAATGTTTGAAATAGAACAATTTTGAGGTACATTACAGGGATGTGCAATTTGACTTGCCAATGAGGTGATGCATATCTGCATGTTAATTAGAAGGGCGCGAGTCTGCAGCCCCCAGTCTGTTACCGATGGGCTGAGAGCTCGTCTGCGGGAACCGGCGCTCGTTCCGAATAAATTACTGCCTTTTGTTCTCTCATTTTGTTTTCCGTTAAGATACAAAGCATCGAATATGCAGTGAAAAGGGGGTAGGTGAAATTAAAATTATTGATTGATCCGGCATCCGTTTGAGAATCTAATTAGACGAGACACGGACAAAAGCTGATATTGTAATAGATCGTCTCTGTGTTAGCAGTCAGATTGTGCCGGGACGGCAATTTATCTTCCTTAACGCAACCTGGATATTAAAAACTGTAATCAAGCGAAGGAAAGCTGCTGTACATTTTTTTTAATACAGATGATGAAAATTCTCCTGCTAAAAAAAAGGTAGGTTTAATGGGAGCAAGCACTTGTGATCGTTTAAATTCTGCATGGTGACTTTTTTTTTTTGCTATTATGGAAAGTGTACTACTGGCCAAAAATGTAATAAATGCTTTTTGTTCCACTATTTAGAATCTGTGTGATTATTTTGTATCCCATACGGTCGTGCTCATAGAGATAAACAGTTGCCATGTGAACATAAATTGCTTGTTTATGGTGGCGGAGAAAAACGAGCAGAATGAGGGGTCATTATAATAAGTACCGATAATGAGCGAGCAGTCAGATGCAGATATAAAAAACATCACATAACATGCAAATGTTGCTTACAACCTCTTCAGCAGCAGCTGATGTCCTCATTCAATGCATGTAACCAATTTATATATATGTCATGTGTGTGTCCCCCAGTTCAATGTCACTAACGCAGGAAACCAGCGAGGGGAATTCTGGCTAATGCATATGCGAAAGCAGCCGTCTGACTTGTCATTCAACTAGTGTGGCGGCATCGTGTCCTTGAATTATAGAAATAACTTCACCCCACGTTCCTTACTCATAAACGAAAACGTGCAGGTGATCGAGCTGCGTTCCCCAGGATACCCTACTGAGAATAGACTTGGTCAATGGCTCAATTTGTCACGCTGATCCTGAAGGTATCAAGAGACAAGAGAAGTTACTGGTGCTCGTTTAAAAACGAGAATGGCAATAATTTCACCTTAATTTCGATACAAGTGTTCTCATTACGCTTTCCGTTCCGTGCTCGTTTAGAGTGTAAGAAAACATCAAGGCCTTTCGTGGTGGTATCATCACGGTAATGGTCTTTCATTTCGCAAGGTCATTAGAGAAGATATTAATGCCGTCTCCTGTTTTTATATGCATAGCTAGGCAGCGGCTAGGTCAACATGTTGAACTCTCATCTCTCAACAAAAGGCTTTCTGCTCAACAGCCCCATCCACACACATCTTTTAAGTGCTCTTTTATGCATATGAAGCCTCTCTGCTGAGATTGACCACAATATTTATGAGCTCTAGATGAGGTGCATATTATTATTGTTGTTATCTGTTTCAGGGAAATAACATTAGCCGGGGCGCCGGCAATCATCAAATTGCCTGATTTATGCATCGGTAATGCCAAAGAACACCCTTTCACAGGACGGAAAGGTTGTAAAAATTTGTTTTAGCAGATTAATTAATCAGTGACGGTTGCCACGCCTCCATCGAGTTTATTTTTTTGTTGTTTTGACGGGAAAATGCAAAAGGGAACCTTAAAAAAAAAACTGAAGTGTTGACCTAAAGTGCAACCTGAAGAGAGCTGGTGAGGAGGAAAATAATGTGATCCACTAAAGGTATAAAGCACTGCTATGTGAGCTGTGTACTTGAGTATGTACCTGGAACGCTCGATAGGCATCCATTCCCTTGCTCGCTGACAGTGTACATGGTTTATTAGCTTGTCTTTTTTATTCCTGGTGGGTAAAAACCCACAACAGAGGTACTGAGGAAAATACTGTGAAACCTTGCAGAGGAGACTTCATCGTTTAATTTAAGGTTCCTCAAAGCTTGAAGGGTAATTGGGTCCATTTTTACTAACTAAGCCATTCTTCTAGCTGGGGCTTTATTCTAGGGTCTTATGAAGTGAGTTCAACCCTTGAAAGACTGGTAAAATCATTTTAATTCATGGATGTTGTGTTTACTTACACATGTCTACGGTAGAAAGTCAATATCTGAAAGATCAAAGTATGGGGTTTAAGCTATCAACTTTTTCATTAAAACAGGGATTTTGCCACAGACATTGTACCTCACCTAAATCTGCAAAGTAAATATGAGGATTTAGAGCTCCAAAATGATGTGTCTGCAACACGGGTGCCACCAAAAGGTGACACAAAGCCAATATGCTTACATCAGGTAGGAAGCCAGCAACAATTCTCCAGTGTTTCCATCTCATTTACATCCGCTGTCCTCCCGATGACCTGCCTGAGAATGCATATATATGTCTGACGTGATCTCATTAGTATTCAGATGCAAAGTGTGGTTCTAGCATTTTCATACTTTGCATAGATGATATCAATAACATGCAATATCGATGTGTTGACAGACATCTAAACGTAAATCCTTTATTTGTACAGGCATCAAGAACTCTGGAGACCTTTAATTGAACCAGGAATACATTCTTTTTATTAAAAAATGTTATTTTATTTTCTTGAAATATCAAAATAATTATGTTGTCACATATTTTTTAATGCAGATTAATTTGACATTAGAAATAACAAAACAGAATGAAACCTTTATATGAATATTAATCAAAAAATTGCAAAATAAACAAATCAGTAAATAAAATCTTACTTAAGATTTAACATCTTTAAACCTCAAGTAGTCGTGTAAAATCCTCCAGTTTTCTAGGATTTGTCTTTTAAAATCTAGAGCAAGTTCAGCAATTTTCAACTTTTTTGTTATACAAGATTCAACTCATTTAAGTAAATTTAATGTAATTTAAGTTGAAAATGCTTAAACATTAGAGTTGATTGGACTTAACCTTCAAATGGTTTTCATTTCCTGTTTACACTTCTGGGCTTCGGGGTCTATACGACCACAAAAATTGATTGAGTAATTGTACAAAAAATATACAGTTTTAATCATACAAATAATATATCATTTTTTTTTTACTTCTCATCTATTAATGCTGTGTTTTTGGAGATATAAAGCACTTTTGTATCCATACACCACACAATTCCTCAACTACACCATTAGCTTTAGCATTAGCATACATGTACACTGCATTTATTCTCTAGTTCTAGGCAAAAAAAAAAAATCAGATTTATGCCGGATTTTTTTTTTGTTTGTTTTTTTTTTTGGCACATGAAGAAAATATATTTAGTTTTTTTTTCACATTTCCCATTAATTTCAATGTGGGGTCATATTGACCCCGAAGACCAGAAGTGTAACTTTTTTTTTTACCTTGTACCTTCAGAACAACTGAATCAAGCCCAGTTTTTTGTGTGTATAGATAGATAATGTATGAAAAGTCACAAAATCTTATTCCACTGAGATGAAAGGAACTTTTTTATTAAGTAAAAGTCGATTGGGGTCGTATAGACCCCATGACCCGATTGAGGGATTGATTTTTTTCCAAAACATATTCTTTCTATCATTTCTCAGATATTTCTAAAAAATGTAAACATAAGACAAAAGAATCCACACATACCTGCTACCTGGTCCTGGTTGAAGGACTGATTAAAGCCCTGCTCCCACTCATATAGCACCTGATTGTCCACATCTTCATCCTCTGGGTTGCCCTTGCCGCTCAGGGACGGGGCAGTGGTTGTGGCGCCAGAGTGGATACCTGAGTCCAGGTAAGACTGCTGCTGCCAATGGCTGACCGCAGCCTTGCGATCCGGCTCCATGGCCATGTCCAGCTCCATCAAGTCAGCTGCACATGAAATATTACAAAATAAGTTAAATATTTTAACTCTTCAACATGTTTCTATAGTAAAATATTTTTAGCCTAACAAGTTCTGAAGGACTTACATTGGGTGGCCATGATTCTCTCACAGCCAAGGACAGCTTCCTAATCTGAAATACACACAGTAACATGGCTCATTTTTACATTCGTAGTGCCAACTCACTCTTCTCTCTCTCTCATATAGTCAAACACGGCTCAAACACATTCCAGAGAGGTCCAGCATGCAGCACACACAAGCCACAGTGTTCAGACTGAATGCTCTCTGTCTCCTAACCTGACTGCAGCTGGGATGAAAGAGTGAGGCAGGATATGCCGCACTACACACACAGCTACTCTTATTATCTGCAAGTCTCTCACGATACTCCCCGGAAAGGCTATGAACAATAAACACAGCTACAGGAAATCAAAGGTTTGAGAGATCATTCAGGAATTTAGAGGTTTTTGTATCGGTTTCTCCATTAGGGGTGTAACAATATATCGTGCCACAATATATCACAATACAAAAATGCACCAATATGTATCGTGGATAGTGACAATATGTATTGTGGATAGTTCCCCCAAAATAAAAATGACAGTGAGAGATGTCAGTGTGTCGGTAATACTTGAACTACTATATATAATGTTGTTTATAATGTATAATAATGCAACGAGGGAATATTTGTGGGTCCCAATAATTCTAAATATCTTATGTTACCAGTAAAAATTGGTATTTACTTTCGTATTTTGGTATTTATTCAAGTTTATTTTATTCAGATCATGTATATTCAACTAAATAATTCTGTATCTTCAGCTTCAGAATCCTGAATATTGTTATTCTGGTGTCACCACTGTCCTTGGTTTACAAGCACCAAGTCCAAGCCTATTCATTTACACACACACGCAGCAATATCAAAGTCAGCATTTTAATCAACAGTTCATTTTTTGTCAAACTTTTATTATATCAGAATCTGTTTTGGAGTATCGCAATAATATTGTATCGTGAGTTCAGTACCGTGATATGTATCGAATCGTGACATGAGGGAATTGTTACACCCCTATTATACATCATAACTCTAAACTTATCAGCCACAAAAAAAAAAACGTGGTTAAGACTTTGCAACAAAGTTACTATGTGACGTATAAAAAAAACAATATAAATTACATTAAGATAACATTATCTACCGATCTGACAATGAGGTTTTGTTGATACATGTTGAGAAAAATGTTATTTTCTTTTTTATCAGCAATTTTTTTGCATTGAAGGTGGTTCAAAGAAAGAAATATTTTTTTTTCTATACATTTCAAAACAGATGTAATTTTCCACTTAAACATAGTGCTGAATATATCAGGACTCACAAATGATATTTCTGGCAAAAAAAATACCCACATGCAAATACATATTTGGCATTTTACAAAGTCATGCCATCACAAGTATGATAACAAAGCTTGAACTATTAGTCACTCCAAATATCCACCTCCTCCACTAAGCCATTCAAAAGCAAAAGAGGTGCTTAAGGTTTATATGACCTTCAATAATGTGCTCAGCCAGAAACCCCACCGTCAAAACAGCGTCAATATGCACAACATTCTTGCCCATCAACGCCGGCAGTTAACACCTACTGAAACGATACTGAATTCAGTGTCTCAGTCCGGGGGGCCCCAGTCTCCTTCCCTTTTGTGAGGCCTCCTCCTAAATTACCATAACACAAGCCGCGAGCCCACCTCCTTTATTCAGATACAACAACACTCTCCAAGTCAGCAAGCAGACTGCAACCCCTCTCCGAGACATCCAACATTCACATGTAGCCTTGAGACTCAAACTGGCTGCCTATATGCTGCTCTCTATTGTGTTGGTTAGCAAAACATACTGTTCCTCTCAGTAAAACAACTCTTACAAAACACAAACATGTTGCAGCATGTGAAAAGGTCACTTGGAAGAACGTTTCAGCAAGCTCTCATCAACATTTTGCTGTTCTAGTTCAAGAGCTGTTAGTATATGTCGAACAACACCGCAGGAGGTCTAGCTTTATGACGCAGCATCGACTTGGCAATTATTCAGAGAAAAGCAACTTTCCTGTGCATTCGGCTCTACGGTCTCGCACACATTCACTATTGTACGGATTTGGCTCTCAAAAGCAGCCTCAAAGTTCAGGAGCTGAATTAAGTCAAGAAAAGCTAGACTGGAATACAGAAGTGTTTGGCGTTGCACAGTCTCAACTACTCAACTCAACTACTCTACCTCAACTACTCAGAAATAATTGGGCTTTAAAGAGTATAACATATTAAACACTAGTGCAAAAAATAGTGATTAAGTGGACATTCATGAGCATATTTCATCTATTTTGGGCACAAAACAAGGATACAACAGGTAAACATGTTAGATGAGTCTGTTCAATTGTCAATTTTATCATTAAATTCTCAAATGAGGTTTTGGAACTCTTTAAAGTGGTGTGACTCATCTAGAGGAACGAATCTTCACTTGCCTCACGATTACATTATTACAATTCAGAGGGTAAAGATTCGAGTATAAAACTATTCTCAGTATATATATGCATACTTTATTGTATACAGCAGGGCTCGAAAACAAGGACTGCCCGATGGCCCTGGGTCAGCGTAAATGACACTCAAGACAATTGGCGAAAGCTGGTGTCACTTACCTGATCGGACCAGTGCTGAATTTAAGACTGTTCATCATTTGCACGTGTTTTTAAGCCATGCTAATTTAAATATTCAAGTGCAAGACGACGTGAAAGAACTCAAATCAATACTCGTGCTCTGTGTGAGAAGTTGTGTGTGCGGAAGACCTATCCAAAGCACGAGCGCAGAAAGCCGCCTCTCAGACTGATGAATGATTAATTGAGCTTTCTTTCACTTCTTGTGGACATTGCCACAAAATTTTCAAAATGCCTGTGTTGGCAAGTATTCTTGTAAACAGTCTGTTGTGTCTAAAGCGAACGCAAGGAGTTGAGAAATAAGCATGTAGGCTATATTGGATCTTTGGATTAAGTCTTAAAGTGACAATAGCCTTATATTCCTTCTGCGGTCTATATTAACGTTAATCAAACAACTAACTAAAAAACCCACAACTCTTGTAAATAAAGAATTAATTATTTCATTTATAGACTGAAGATTATATGCAGTGTTATTTTACATTTGATTTAATTTCTCTACCTGAAAAACACTGTTAGAACTATCTGAAAAACACGACATTTTTGTACTATTGTATTTATGCTATTGTTTTTAACAATATTTAAAATTTATATGAGTTAGGCTAGTAGCTTTTGGTGTTATAACCTTATTTATTAAAACAATAAGTAGCTTATTTTAATTTTTTATGGTGGGGCCAGTGAAAAATTGTCATGGCAAGCAAAAAATTGAACCACTAGAAAAAATCCTTAGCATTGAGCCCTGTTACAAATAAAATGATTCTTAAAGCTACAAACGTTTAGTCAAGAGCAGCGAGTGATTCTCTCCTTTTTTTTGCTGCTTGATTAACATTGAGACAGCAGCATGTTTATTATATTAAGTAAATGCAAGGATCTAACAATGTTACAAATTCGACTTTTACCCCAATTGTTTACCATTAACTTTTAGACATAACCAACAACGTTTAGGTGAACACTTTCCAAGGCAGATATTTAAAATTAATTCTGTTCATCTGACCGTTAAAGTGTGAATTGGTGCTAAAGAGAACTGAATTTAAGATTACACGCTGTCCGAGAGAGGCAGAGGTAATTTTTGTAAAAACTGAAACAGACAGAGTAGCCTACTTTTACGATAAAATTGCACAGTAATATGTATTATAGTCCTATTTAAATCACATTTTTAAAAATCAATTCTTTCGTTTTTATGCATCGATGCACAATCGATAATCATGATGCATATAAATTAGCTCAGGACAAATCGATATAGGTCAAATCACAAATTAACATTAGCACACAAATTGAAATAAACAGTATGACTTTTGCTTAACCTGTTAGTGATGTCTTTAAAGTTTGTTTGAATAAACCAAAATATTTCAATGAAATATTTCATAAGTTGACAGCCACAGTTTCAAAAATGAATTGGAATAGAACAATTAGCCTATATTAAAAGGTTAATAATCAATAAAAAATTGTGTACAGCTAATTATTGAATTTGTAAAATGATTAAACTATTTTAAGTATCGATTTTGCATCACTATAACAAACTCAAACTACAGCTCAGCTCAACAGTAAAACCAAAAGCAGGCGGTGTTGAGAATGCTTTAGTTTTACGAATGGAAATCTCACCTGGACCAACACAGGGGTGCCAAAACAAACCCCCTGCCCATGAGAAAAATGGAACCGACACCAAAGAAAACAAAAATCTCTCAATCCTGCGCAGCTCCACGTCGAACGGTGTCAAAATGACAGGGTCAGCTCTTGTTATATATATGCGGCAATAACGAGGACAGCTCCTCTAGGAGGCAGCTTTCAGTATTCTGAATGCAGAGCATGGAAAGCGTGTTTGATAAGGGGATGTGTAAAACAGTGCTGCTGTGGCACTCCGCCTGGGGCTGCTGAGAGTTTCACAGCAGTCAGCCAGTCGCTTGGTCTGTGGCTCACAACATCTGGAGTCAATTGGAGAGATAAACCCAGCAGCATTCAGGCTTTAAACCCCCTGTGGTATTACAGCTCGCTTTCGCACGCAACGTGAGGTGCCAACTGAGCCACTGCCTCCAAGAAATCCCACACACAAGCTACACTTAATCAGTCCTCTAGCTCACAGTCAATTGAGATGCATGGTATTACGTCCCAACAAACCACTGCAGGTTAGTCTGTGTCACTCATGAAGTCATGCTGGATATATTTAGATGATCAAACTGACTCAACCCTTTCCAGAACTCAATTGCAGGGTTCTACAATCAGGGGACTGGGCAGTGTGATGATACAATGACGAAGAGAAAAGCATCTGGGTGAGCTCTTCTGAATTTTACTCTAGCTGAACTCTGAACTTCACTAGTTCCTTTATTACAATACACAGATAGACTGGCTTAGGTATGAAGAATCTCAACCATAATAACCACATTCATGTGATTTTCACTGCCGGGTCAGCATTGTGAGGAAAAGCTAACGTCTGCATCGCAAGACAATAGCCTGGACCAAACTGTTATTTTGCTATTAGTTACTACATCCCCAATCAAGTCCATATGAAACTTTGCATTGAAATAAGTGTTTATTTATTATTATAAAAAAACAGTTTATTTAAAACGCACTTATGAAATTCAAACGCACCTGGTCTGTAGTGAAAGTATCTGGCATATGGTACTAAAACAGATACAAAAAAAAAGCAAAACAACCAGCAAAAGTTCTCCCAAACCCTGTGCCCATTCCACACTCCACCATGGGCTTCTCCAAAGAAACATGAGGAGGCTTGAGAAGACTGGGGCATTTGTTTGTAATCCTTGGCATTCAAACAGCATGTGAATCTAAATACCACCCAAATGGCTTGGGCTAAGTGCCCGTTGTGAGTGACCAGGGGCATCCAGCTTAGATAGCGATTTCAACACCTGCATTCGATTTCTGAAATCTGCCTATTGTGTGCAGCATTTCAAAAGGTCTTAGTTGCTAGCTCACATGAACATCGTATACTACACGTCTGCTTCCAATGTGTCAACTGTGATGAGAGATGCTGTAACAGTTTGAGCCTGCACACATGAAGAATACAGATTGGCTCAATGTATTCTGACTTAGACAAAAACACACTATTGCCTCTATGTACAACCTAAAGGACTACCCCACACATTTCAATTTGGAGAGTTCAGGTATAAACACTCAAAAGAAAACAGTAGGAGAACATTGTGGCTATCAAACACTTACTCCACAGATAAAGGAAAAGGACTTAACCACAAATCAGAAAAACTAGCCTAAAACTTTAAAGTATTCTGAAAGTGATGGCAGGCTTGATAATGCACACAACTGCCATGCTGATGCTATAACAGGCTTTTTATTAACTCGGATAGGATCAAATTCATATAGATTTTTTTTTGTGTGGTAAAATAAGCAAGTAAAAATGACTAATGCTTTCTGTTTATTATTTTTGCACAAAGTAAAAATCTACTTAATCAAATTTCTACATTCTTAAGGAAAATGTTTACACAAAATCTTAATTTCAGACGGATGTGTCACTGCACTGGCATTAGCACAGCTATGCTCAATGAATGAAGCAACAAACACCAGAGTCAATCACACAAACATCCTAAAACCTTAAATTAAATAACAGATACTCTAAAATATCCAACATAACTGATTATACTTTGCCTTTACTGTGCATAAATTAACACTTGGGCCGAATTTCAGCATTTCCTCTCCAAATTCAGTCCTATGCAAAACCCCAAAATGAGTCATGTAGTCCCAACACAAACCTTCAATTTGACATATTTAAGTTGAACATACACAATTAAACTACGTTTAATAAAACATTCAGCAGTTGTGTTGCTTTTGCTCATTTTAATTAAGTAAATTGAACGAACAGTAAATAAAAAAATTTCCCAGTGAATTCTCAGAACCTACCAAACAAACACAAAGTGTCAAGGGGGGTAAAAACATGGATTAGTTCCTCCAAGCAGGAATAAAAAAACAAGAGTCTTGAATGACTAATGACTATGGAAAAGCTATGCATCTGCCTAAAGTTAGAGTCCATGGAAAAAGTGGAGGAAAATGCACATTTGTTTGGTTTTCGTTTTTAGCCACGTGAATCATTAACAAATGTACTGCCAGCTGTGCTTACAGGGCGGCTACGGTATCATATGTTGCGTTGAAAAATAAACCCTTTAGCATTAAATACATAAATATAAGTCCACGCCTCTGCAAGAAAGAATGTGATAATTTCACACAGTGGATATCAGCAAAGCAGGAGTCAGACGGGTGTAATGTGAAGAGTGATGTACGGGTCCGCAGAGCCGAGGATCCCCACCCCCATCAGCACGAGCTCCGGCAGAGTCAGGTTTCACTCAAGCTCCTCCTCGACTTCCTCTCAACGGACAAACACTTTAAATGCCTTTGTTTGTTTCTTACTGAGAAACTTAGACGTGGGTCATGTTTACTACCGCGTGATTTTCCTAAAAATCATAAGCGGTTCATAACTCAAGGCGATACAGCTGGCCAGGAATTGAGCTGAAAATGTTACTAAAACTTACTGTCCTCCAGATTTTAGTGAGTCACAAATAAAGTCAACGTCTCGGGTTCAGTAACTACGCAAAAACGAGCTTGAAAAGCCAACAAAAAGACAGCTAGTTTGTTTTAGTTAACCAAAGCCTAACTTTTAACCTAACACCTCACAGTTACCACATCACGGACTTTAAACAAACACAGAATTTATATGACGGTCAAACCAAACCAACTTTTGTTGTTGTATTTACAGTGAGAATTCACAGAGGAGTTAATTATTCGTGTAAAAGGGAGACTAGTAATATCCAGTTGAGTTGTCGGAGGATTTTACATGGTCTCCACGAAACACTTTCCCAGCCCTAAAATGCTAACCAAGCTAGCACCAAATGCACTAAATGTTACCCTGAGCTTCAAATACACATTTTCTGATACATTAAAACGCCTACCGAATAACAGTCGAACAAATCCGCGTTTATTTGCGTCAATGTAACGTTAGGTGGAATTTGGTCGTGATTTTGCAGCAAATGTATCCAGTGGCTGATGATCTCCTCCTCATTCCCCACAGCTGCAGAGAGACATTCCCTCCAAACATTCCATACAATAACCAACAACACGTTTGATTTTGGCGAACACTTACCTGTATCAAAAGCTGTATATTCCCTTTTCGCGTTTCAGTACTTCAACGCGAATAATGGCGACAATCCGTTGAGAAATTTTGAGTGAGTAACCCGCAGCTCCTGCTGAGAGTGAATGTGTGCGCGAGGACTCCGCGCTCGCGCAGCAGCACACTGGGAAAGATGGCGTCACTCCATGTGTGCGCGAGCCATTATAAAAACTCCTACCCATTCTATATCCTGCCGCCTTCTAGAAAACTAGATCCCGTGCCGCCGGATTTGTATGGTAATGAAACCAAAAGCGGGTTTCATAGCCTAAGCTGATTTACAGATATAAAATTAAGTTGTGTTGGATATGGTTGCGGCGCTGACCGACCAAAATGTTAGATCGTTTTTTGAGGGACTATTATAAAATAAGGATTCGTGCGTAGGAATACACCCGCAACACGGCTGTGGTGCGGCAAGGGGGCGCACCTATTCATTAAGTTTTATGACTCTCGCAATAAAGAGAGTGTGTAGTGTTGACGGGAAGCAACGCGACAAGACGAGTAGACTAATATCATGAATTTTAAAAAAGAAAAATCTTTGTGGAAATAAACGTCTTTACCAAATTGGAGCTAAAATGGGCTCGGCGGTTTAGATTTTAGAGACGGAGGAAGTTTTTCCACCTCTCTCCCCATTTAATGCAGCGAGGATCGGAAAACTACTGGATTAAACCACTGAGACATTTTACTTATGTTATTTTGGCTATGCTAAAATATCCATCCCTTTAATTATAAGTATTTATCACAACTAGAAGAGCTCCGAGGACATATTTTCGGTTGCAGCATATTGTTGTTTTCGCGAAAGGAAAATATTCGATGTATCAAACCCCTGGAAATGACTATAAACATTTGAAATGACCGTACATATCTAATACATGGCCTTTCAACGTGCGTATTTTGCGTGTTTACAAAACACAATTCGTGTCGTGACTGTGTGAAGCCGTCATGTTGAGACTGGTTCTTACCTCAACTCTTCCCTGAGTTCCCATGGAAAAATAGAGAGGAGGGGCTGAGGAAACAGAGCTAAAACACACTTGGACAACATTATGGCTTAATGAAATCATCTTTAATTGTCACAGTATTGACAGTAATTGTGGTATTTTGTACACCTTGTTACGTCAACATTGTCATTGGTTGCCCCTTTGTTTGGACCCCTGTGCTCCAGGCATTCACTTATTGAAATCTTATTGAGTAGGCTATAGAAGTCATCACCATTAAAACTATAACAGTAGGCTGTAACATATATGCCAACAGCAAAGAATATTTGTGGGTTTCAAAGTTTACTATTGAAGTCTATACATTATATTTTATTTCTACTAAACAAAGTTTTACATTAATGCAAGTGATTTTCCCTCAGTTTGACATTAAAAGCAGAAAAGGTCAATAAAGCTGCATGCTTTATTTTGATATGCATGCAATATTGTGTCTAATGGATTCAAAATGCTACAATTCAGTTGTAGTTCAATACTCACATTCAGCCTTGCATATTAAATAAACATTAACCCCATCAAGAATCTTTTTAAAATGTAATTTCATAAAATTGTATTTGCTTTTTACATTTTACAATGTTTATTAATTGAAGCCCAGCTATTTTTATTCCTAGAATTGACTTCTAATGGTATCCTCTCTTTTTAGCTCTTTTAAGCTATCCAGGTTTAGATTTTAAATAG
>JAOTRC010000008.1:21006893-21021131 GCA_027497675.1 Cyprinella lutrensis | reverse complement strand
TATATATATTTATTTTTTTTACAGGACTTTTAATATATAAGCTTTGTTGTCAGGACTCTTAACACACATTCAAATATAAATCCCCTAAATGCAAACACTGGCCACTTTTTAAAAAAAAATGTCAAAGTAAACAACATTAATTTCACGGGCGAGATCATATTAATCATTAAAACAAAGTTGTACAGCATTTTTGTTCTCTTGCATCCTAATTCAGCTCCTCCGTCTGCACTTGTATTGAGATGTAGAACACAGCCATCTCCTCAGATCCCCCTCGATTAAAAATCTACAGCTAAGCTCAAGTCTGTTACAGGAGTCAAAACATTTCCATCAACCTCTTCTTAAGGGTAAGATTTGACTGAAACCGAAGCCTAATTAATGTGAACGACTGAAACAAACTGGCAAATATACTGCGTGTCCCCAGCGGTGGAAGAGAGGTAAACATATGAAAGATTTCCAGATTTATCACATCTGCTGCCATGGATAATCACTTCCGAGGAAGTAAAGAAACACTCACAAGGATTGTATTTACACATCTACTTTCAATTTGGTATTCAGGTATACCAGTTCACGAAGCTGGAGGAATTCCGGGGATGCAGCTCGGCTAGTTCGCATGCAGCCTGGGCTTCTCGTCCACGCAGCGTATCGACTGAACCGACAGGAAAAGAGAGAAAGAGAGAGAGAGAGAAAGGGAGGGAGGGCGAAAGCTGCTGAAAAATTCATGCCTCTGCCAGCTCTGTCTATTCGCTGCTCAGCAGGGGCCCGCCTTTGATACTTCACACTTGCGGAAAAAAAAATGCAAATGATTTTTTCGCTGCATAACACAGAGAGAATGTATCCCCAGTAAGTTATAGGAATATTCTGCCAAAACATAATGAAATTTAGCCACCTCTCTCTCTCTCTTTCTCTCTCTACCGCTCGCGAGTTTTCCTCGTTTTTATGTAGGTGTGTGAATCCAACCTTTCGCCACATTCTCGAATATCCCTTTCCAGCTTTTGTTTTTGACAAATTCAGAGATCATACCACATATTTCCAATCTATCCAAAATGCCCACATCGACAATAAGGTCAACTGAGGTCATCTTCAATCTCACAACCAAATCAAAATGAAGAGAAATCAAGTTAAACTTCTATCCAATTACAACCGGCAAACATATTTAGAGTTTGTTGGGAGGAATGATGGGTGATATATGAAAGGAGGTAAACGTGGTCTTGTTGTGGGGAGCTGAAGGGGAAATATTGGCTTTGACAGGTAGCACAGCAGGGGGGCCGCCGTACTAAGACTGGGATCTATTTTCTCACCCCGCCTCGGTTTTAGGAATGCTGATTAGATATGCTCTCTCTGTGTCGGGGAGAAATCCACCAACGCAACCGCGGACCAGACCTGCTCCCCGTTTCCCACAACTACATCCGCCATTTTTATTTCCTGGCCCGAGCTTTGTTTTTTGCTCGGATTGAATCGAATTATGATTATCGCTCTCTCACGGTGATGTTTGGCAGCGATACAGGCTTAAATAATTGCCAGCGCGAGACGGTTTTTATTTATTGTAGTGTAGCGTAGGAAGCTTGTTTGGGTTTGGGTAGGGAAGAAGATTCTGGGATGCGGGGTGGGGTGCAACGGCGTCTGCTGTGTGAGCGTGTAATAATGTCTTCGCCTTTGTGGGTGCCCACATCAGCCAATTATGAGGCGACATCTGGTTTAGCTGACAAGTGACTGCGGAGGAGGGCGGAAAGTGTGCGTGTGTGTGTGTTGTTCTGGCAGCAAGGAGTCATTTAGTAGGATAGATTTGAGCTCTGAATGCTCAGCAGGGCAGGGGTTGCAGAGGGCGGTGTCAAAAACAAATATCAATCTATAATTATTAGGCATTATTAGACATATGAACGCCCTACAAAACCATCAGATATATTTAACACCTGTGCGCGCAAAAATATCTTGCAGAATGTTTTAATAACACTTCAATATTTGATTCTGCATGTACTCATATTTGACGGTAGGGGTGCAAACTGCCCAAGTGTTTGTTTCAAATGTTAAATAAATTTATGAAGCATCCTTTTCCCTAATAAACACATGGATTGCGCAAAACAATTAAGTAAAAATGCAGTCAAATCTGTGTGGAGTTATAATGAAGCTTTGGTATATTATTGAAAGTGGTAGTTTGGCCTGACAGACTGAGGTTTGCCAGCGTGATTGTAACGTTCTGAGAAGGTCCCCAGTCTCAGGCCAGTATAAATGAGGCAGCTGACATGGATTACCTGCGGCGATGTGGATCATACTGAGCTGGGTGAAATACATTAGCACTGTGAAATGGGCCCCAGCCGAGGGCCCTGACTTTTACACAGACGCATCACTGACACTCAAATCACAGAGATTCTCAACAAAAAATAAATAAATAAATAAATTTGTACCATGAAAAAAATTATAGATAAAATGGATGAATTTGTGTTTTATGGTCTCTGTTTTAGCTAAATAAATTTGTATGCATGTGAAATTTTGCATAATATCACCATTTTATTTGTGTATTATAACAAAATTATAATACATAATAAATAAAACTGTTGTACAATACAAATTTATGTATATATATATATAGTCCAATGGTATATAATACATATTATGTGTAAAATCTTTCAAAATTGCAAAATTTGGTTTCTTCTATTATTAAAAATGTATAATTTATAATACATAAATTGGTAATTAATAATACTAATTTTGTGTTAATTAAATGTGAATTCTTTATTTATTTACATTTTTTTATTGAAAGGCAGTCTGTTTTTGGTATTTCATTTGAAAAAAAAATCTATAAATGAAAAATAATGAAATGGTTCTCATTTGCGCCGCACAGAAACAAAATCAGTTATTTAGATAAAAGCAGATCAGATGTTCAGCGAACACACATAACATACCCTGCATATGCGCCAATACCAGCTCTTGTATTGTATTTATGACATTCTATTTAAGATATTTGATATCATTCAAAAATATCTG
The DNA here is from genome assembly GCA_027497675.1 of Cyprinella lutrensis. NCBI lineage: Eukaryota > Metazoa > Chordata > Actinopteri > Cypriniformes > Leuciscidae > Cyprinella > Cyprinella lutrensis. The sequence goes on along the minus strand of JAOTRC010000008.1, from coordinate 21,018,149 downwards.
CATATAATTGAATTACAGAAATAAATAAATAAACTCCTTCTTTTCAAGCCAAGTAGAAGGATCTTTGCAAATATGAGTGACCAGGAGTAAGACATGGATTCTTTTGTTTGACTGAACAGGTTAGAGTCACTTTGATTGAACTATAAGTCTCAGATCACCTGTCTTTTCATGGTCAGTTTGTGGTCAGAATGGATTTCTCTACTCTTTTTGCTCTTCATACGAATGGAAGCATTGATTATATCTGGCAGTTCCAAGGCTGAGCGGATGTAAACTAACCATGGGCATATCGCAGTGTCTCTTCCCATGGTCCTCTGCACCTCTTTCGGAGTCCGATTGAAATGTTTGCATGTATGTTGTTCTCATACAGAGGTGAGGGGATTTGCCTGTGTCTCTGAGTGGCTCGGTAAATCCGGACCGGTCCTAGACACTGAAATAATTAATCCCTTCGGTGTTGGCTCCTCGTTCACCCTTTCAATGATTCTCCGAGCGGCTTACCGCCGCATAGGAGCCCGGGTGAAGAGGAAAGGAAATAAAAGGGAAGAAGCCGGGAGATTCATCAGGGATGAGAATGTCTTAATGCAGACCCACCATCCCCCTCTTCCTTCAAACACACTCCCTTCTTGCTCCAGAGACCATGAAAGACCCTTCATTCATGATTTTAAAAAAAGATAATTCAGCCGGTTTAATTTCCTTTTTCAATTTCGCTTCAAGGATTTTGACAGTGGCACGATAACCATTTTCATGGCTGAAAAGTGCAAAAGGAGAGATGTGATTTTCATCTACTTCTAGGACTCCATCTTGAATGTGACCATCCTCAGGAGTCATCATTAGGCTTGAGGTAATGGAGAGACTGAGCATTAAAGGACACTTAGCTGCTTTTACCCCTTCAATTCTTGATGAAGGACCTTCTTTTCCCCGAGACTCTTTTGAAAAAGTTCTACTTTAAAATTGTTGATGGTGTCGCAATTGTTAGCTCAAGTTGCAGAGAGTTCGCATTCTCGTATTTGATTGCGACAGTGTCACGGCTATCACAGCCCCCTTTTAACCTTCTTGACCCTGGCTCAATAGTGAAAGCACAGCCCTTTGACTTGGAATTAAGGGATAAAACTAAAGTGAATGGGCACTGAAATGGACGTTGTAGTGAGTTCCCGTGACAGAACACCATCAAATAGAATATCTGATTGTTTTGAGCTTGTTTGGATGTCAGTCTAGTATGTCACCATGGTTGAGTCTATGATATATATATATATATATATATATTGTTTGGCTCTGTCATTAAGATTGGGTCTAGTATATATATATATATACACAACAACCCAATCTATCTGTGTTAGATTGTGATTATGTTTGATAGATTATCCATCTCTCGCTCTCTGATGTGCATTTATGCTGAGAAACTCACATAACCTACTCATCGTTTTAAAGGCTTAGGAGATCATAATCTGATCTAGATCTTTTTAATACGCAGAGACTCCACAGATCTGGTAATTAGAGGGTGATGCATGGGTTCAGCATCAGGGTTTAGTATTGACTACTGTACTTTTGTAATATTAACAAATCCCAAAAGTTCTGTTGATTTAAAGACTAAGACAGTCCTATTGACTGTCTTGGCTATTATCTCAGCAACAATCCCAGCATTATGAGGCTTATTTATCATTATACGATCCCTGAAGTATTCATAGACAAAGCTGAAGACTTTCTTCTTTTTAAAAAAAGAACAATAAGCCCTCCGAGTGCCTCTGACTGTCAATAATACAATAACTCTTTTTGTTGTTATTATCACCAACATTTGCATCCTTACTAAAAAATTAACTTTGAACAAGCACAAATATCATCATTAGTAAATATAAATTTAAATACGCTTAGTACATTTAAAAAAATATATGAAAAACATCTCATAAATATAATTGTGTGTTAGTTTCCTCTTCTTAATTAATCATGTTTTTTACAAACTATTATGCAGATCCAATTCTCAATTGCGAGGAGAACATATTTACTATATTCTGATAATGATAATCTGAATTAGAAGACAATGATCAATTAATAATCTTTTCTGTATGCGCACATCCTGACTTTGCCATTAGCTACAATTAAAGTACAAAGGAAAAGTATGTGACATTCAACTTTTAACCTTGCTACTCTCATGGAGGCTGTCTCGGAATATTGAACATGAGACAAACATGAACTAGCCCTAGACTCTCAAATTAAGACAGATGACAGCTAAAAAAAATCTCATTTAATGCTGTATGCTGTCTATTTTTTGTAAATGTATTGTAATATAATGAATGAATTAATTAATTAAAAAGTGTACATTTTATTTTAAAGTATTCGTGTCACAGTGCGATTATAAATGTATATAATGAGTAATAATTAACTATAGGGTTAAGGTTAGGATTAGAGTTCGGTTTAGGTTAGTTACATGTAATTATGGACAATTTATAGTGATAACTAACTAGATGTAATGTGTAACGGGCACTGTAAAATAAAGTGTTACCCACAAAAATACAACATAATTTAATGGGTAGGTATTAGGTAATATTTATTATATAATCTGTGGCCTGTTTATTTTATTACATTCACAATAACTAAACTTTCATTTAATTTCTGTTAGAGTGTTGAAAAAAACTCATGCATCTTAAACATGGCTGCCACTGAAGCATTACCCCAGCCTCACAGCACGTCTCCTCCTGAGATGACTTAATTACATTCTGTGGGACTGAGCATTTATCGAAAGCATAACCTTTACAACAGACTACATGGCAACCGCTGTGAACAACAATTAATAATTAGAGGTTACTGAGACGTACAGGCCACACGCAGGGTACTGGGCAATTGACATCTTATTTTGTCATTAATTTCCAGAACTAAATCTATAGATTTTGATTAAAATATTACATATAATTATACATAAAAATTGATGTAATTGAGCATTAAATTAAGTGGATTATGGATTGATCAACTAATTTTATTTCTAATCAATTATTTAAAAAAAAAATCCAATTCCATCTGATTCTCGTTTTTTTTTTATTTTCCAGGATTGTAATACTGTATGTGCTGTTTTCTGCACAGAGTATCAACAATATCTGTATTCTGAGTATCAAATAAAATATTTTAATTCAATAGATCCCGTTCACTGATATTGCTTGTAACAAACTGTATTAGACGGGTATAGCAACACAGTTGGGCCAGATGCTTTCATGGCATTTTCAGGTTTGTTTAGTCATAAATAAAAAATCAGATCAACAAAGTGAAAGCAAACCTTTGAAGTAGAGAGCTGGCAGAAAGGATGAGGTCTACCAGCCATCAAATAATAGGCTTATGGCAACTGTGTTATATATACATTATAAAAGAAAATAGACATTTGACTGGTTGCTCGACGTATGACTTGAATTTGATGTACCATAGTGGCGTCATGTAATGATTGTCTTCTAAATGTTGCTCTTTAGATTAAATACTATTCTAGTAATGAGACAAAATAGTGTGTGAAATCAAGATAGCACAAATAAAACAATTAATTATAGTCACATTTTTTAAGTAACGTTACAGAAAATGTTGTCTTTTCTGCAAAATAGCTAGACATAGAGACAATAATACAGAAATAGAATGAAGCTCTAAATACTATGGTTTGACAAGCAACTTCTTTGTATTTGCTGCCCCCTTGTGACATAGGCTTAGCTAAATTATTGTAACAAATGGATTATTATAATACATGTCCTTTCCCTTGTTGTCATGAGGCCTTGGGTTCTCTTCCACCAAAAGTAGGCTAACATTTAATTAAAAAATATATTTAATGTTAATTAGGTCATGACAGTGCTAGCCTAGGCTACTTTTAGATGACAAATGACTGGCTTGTGAATGTTACATTTGCCACGTTTTAAAGTTGCTCTGTAACTCAGCAATAATAGCCTATATGCTGAGAACCGGAACATACAGACATAACTGGAACATTTTCAATAGCGAAACTATAACGTTACTTACGTGGTTATGGTGGCATTCTGAGGCCGGAGTCGAGACAAACTTGGGTCCTTTTGAAAAAGAAGAAAGAACCGAATCAAACCCATGAAACACCTAAAACATGGCTGTTTATTGGAGGTTACGGCTTTGTTTCAATATGAAATAATATGCTACAGCAATTCGCGAATAAAACACTCTTTTAGGCCGGATACAAATTAATTACTCAAATTGGCTAAAAGAATCGATTCCGTTTGAATTAGTTTGTTCAGTTCAAATAGCTTGCTATTAGAACACGAAAAGAGCGCTGGTTGAAGTTAATTTACCAATAAATATCCTGAATAAGTAAAAAAAAAACAAACAACAACAAAAAAAAAAAACAAAAAAAAAAACCTTCAGAACCCTAGTTTGACGAGGAAAATGGTCAGGCTACCTGCATTTGCTGCTTGGACGACTGCAGGTAAACCAACCAAAGCGTAAAGAATTGGTCTCTCCTCTCTCTGGTTTCGGTTCATTACGATGGACTGTCTCATCTCATTTTACATAGATTATATGTCTAGTAGTCTTATCCAAGAGACGTAAGGGTAGGGATAGGGAAGTTTTATTGGCGCGAGTCGAGAACAGGTGTTCTGTCCGTTAACGAATCGTTCACAGACTGATTTTTTAAACCGGTTCAACAGATTAAAAGATCCGACTCAAAAGAACAATTCTTTCACGAATGGATACCTTCACCATAGTAAACTTCATTTCCTTTGAGAGTAGGGAGGATCATTTCGTTGCTCATTCGCGGAGTTTATTTTGTAATTTCATTACAATGGAGGTCGACTCCGAGTCCCGCATCGACAGCAGGAGTAGAACAAGTAAAAGCTCAAATATAGAGAGTTTAGGCTTGTCACACTCAAAGTTGGCTTATGATGGGAACTTTATTCGTTCTGCCTGTGGCATGTTTATGGCTGGAGAAATCGTAAGTATGCCTGAATGTACTACCTCAATATTTGTAAAATGAATCAAAATTTATTTATCCATTTTTTTTTAATCTCGGTTTATCCTAGCTAATAGACTATTTTAAGTCACTTGATGAAACAAACATATTACAGTAATATGAATTAGAATGAAAGAAATTTGGATTACTACGAATACCTTTTGTCTATGAATAAGTTTAGTTTCGACTTTCCATTTCCCAGAGGAGAATTGCTGCATCTTTTGTAACACAACACTGTAAAAAATATTGTTGGTTTAACTTAAAAAAAGTAAGTAACCTGGTTGCCTTAAAATTAAAATAAGTTCATTGAAATGGAAAAAGTTAGTTAATACAATGAAGGAGAATCATTTAATCATCAGAAACTCAAAATGATTTGTTATCTGAACTAAATAAACTATTTAAGTTGATTTGACAAAAGAAAAAATGTTGTGATTACAAACCTTGAAAAGATTTTTTACAGTGCACTTTAAAATACTTTTATATTCTTTAAAATAATAGGCATATTTGAGTGCAAACTCAACTGTGTAATCAAATGAAAATGTAGCCTACTACATAGCCTATTCAATTTATAGTGTAGACTGCAGTTTATAGCAAATGCAATTAGCTGGAATTACTGTAAGAGTGCTTAAGTAGGACTTTATGTAATATCTTTATGTAATTTCTTAATTATTTTATTTGGCTTTGAAATATGGTTAAGGTGTACTGCCAAATGCACTTACATACTTTAATGTAATTTCAATTGCAAATTTTCATCTATTTAAATATATTTGTAATGACGCATTTGTAATGAAGTTGCAATTTAATATATTTCAAATATATTAACTTTAAATGTAATATTGAGTGTCACACTACAAGTAGCCCTTTTTACATGTTCTAATATGTTAGTCAATACATCAAAATAAGTGTACTTCTTACTTTAAAGCATGACATAAGTTTATCAAAACATAATGATTTAAAATGTAGCCTACTTTAAGATAAAATATTTAGTTTGACATTCAAAGTGCACTTTGTTAAGTATACTTAAATGTGTTAAGAAACATAGTGATGAAAGTGTACTCTCTTTATACACTACAATCGTAAAATTTGAAGTATACCACATGTGTACATTCAATGCGATCAGACACATTTATTTTTCACGAGGGATTGCTTGAAACCATCTGGTATGCAGTGAATAGGAACAACAAATCTAAGACCTTTTGTTGATTATAAAGATGCTTGCTCACTATGGAAAGAGAGGAAGAGGACCAACCAAAACAGTTGGGAAACAAACTCTTCCTTTCAGCTTGTATTGTTCTTCTTCCTTCCACCACATGCTATGAGTCAAATTCAATCATTCCCTTTCCTGTCGTAATCTACATAGCTCTGTCTTCTAAACCCTAAATATTTTTTCCTGTAATATCATGCACAGTAAGAAATTCTTTGGCTGTATATAACAGGAAGGGAGGGTGGGAGATCTCTGGAGAATAACATGGTGTTAAAAATGGGTGGTGGAAAGGTCCTGTTCTGCTGCTTGGAGAACATAATTGTCATTGTTTTTTGTATTATTTGTTACTCAAAATGTTTTTTTACAGCTCAATCAAAAAGTTCTTTTCAGGTTCTTAAATATGAGTTGGTGATTCAAACTTATGGATTTGGCAGAGGCTTTTAGTTATACATTTTATCTACGAACGCATTCCCTCAGAAACCGTAACACTGTTATCTGCATTCTTATAGTTAGTTTTAAATCACTTTCATGTGTTTCACTTTAAAAGAACAGTGCTGCTTCAGTCCTATAAGTCTGTGCTCCATCTTCAATCTCAGGTGTTTGGGCTTCTGGTGTGGACTCTGATTGGTGGGACGGAGTACCTCCATGTTCCTGCACTGGGGTGGGTAATGTTTGTGTCAGTCTTTTGTTGGGTGCTTACTGTCATTCTTTTCCTTGTTTACCTGACCACGGCCCACACCAGGATTCCCCAGATCCCATGGAAAATTTTGGTGAGTAAATTAGAATTACACAAATTAATTTTAAAACGTTTTTTTTTTTCAATCCAATCTTTCATTAAACTGAGGGCTTCTTAATTCACAGGGAATATGTTTTAATGGCAGCGCCTCTGTATTGTACCTGACAGCTGCTGTGATCAGTGGTGTATCTTCAAATGTGGCCATTAGGGGGCGCTACTACTTCATCAGCTGGGTGGCATCAACGGTATGACAAGCAACTTCTGTCTCTCCCATTTGATCAATACTCTTGTTTCCTTATAAACAAGAAACATAGCACATGTGCATCAATGTCTTTCCATTCACAACTGATTATTTTCTTGTTTATTTGTATGTGTGTGTGTGTGTGTGTCAAAATGACATGAATTCTCTGAATTTGGAATTGTGTTCTTTTTCCTTTTCAGATATTTGCCTCTCTAGCTATGGTGTGTTATGCAGGAAATACAGTTGTGTATTACAAATCTTGGAGATCAAAATGTGAAGATACATAAGCAGAGTTTTGTTTTTTGTTTTTAAACTATCCCTGAGGTACAATTTATGCAAATTTAAAGAATCACACAATGAGACAACGTTGCTGTGGTTGAAGCAAAATGTTAATATAATACCATAGCATTGTTCTTATATGTACAGTATATTTCTCATTTGATTTTTTCTTTAGAAATTATTTATTGAGGATCCATATAAAAAAAAGAAAAAAATGTGTAAAATGTTTTGTTACCATTAATCACCAAGGCAATCTCACTGTAATTACTGATATTGAGAGCTGTCGGAATGAATTTGATGAGAAGTTTTAGGGTTTTGTTATTTATCATTCCTTGTTTGCATGAAATAAAGAAATGAGGTCCAGCTACACTAGTACAAATGATTGCAGAAGTCGGTTCATTTTAGTGAATCGATCACAACTAACTAACCAGGGCTGCGTTTCCCAAAAGCATTGTACTGTAGGCTAAGCCTAAATTGGTGGCAATTGTTCTGTGATCAATTTAGGCTTACAATGCTTGTGGGAAAGGCAGTCCAGTTACTTTTTTTTTAGAATTGTTGTTTACAGTAATATTGGATTGCCTTTATGTTGCCTCTAAAGAGACTGATGTCACTAAAAAGTCTGTTAACAGACACTTCACTTTTTTTAATATTCTTCAAGTAGCCTATCTTTTTCATTTTTTTAACCTATACAAATTTCAGTCTTAACCCAAAATTCCGTAGAGTAAGCATTGTCCTATTATTATTATTGTGTATTTCTAAAAAGCTTTTCTGTTTTAAATATGTTTGATTTCATAAGTGAATTGTTTTTACTTTTTTTTTTCTCCTGAACAAAGTCCACATGATTTAGGTTCTTTTCCCCATACTTCCTATTACATTCTTCTGTATATTGTAATCTATTTTTTGAAATGTGGCATGAATCAATGCAGAGTGTATATGGCATAAATTATTTTGATTTAAGCACACTTTATTCAGTTCCTTCTTAATCTAAGGATTTCAAACAGCCGTTCAAACTGTTTAGTTTGCAATTAATCGTTTAGTTTAGATGACTTAAAATGTATTCTTCTCTTTAAAATATTTCTTGTTGCTTGTTTTTCTTAAGCCTAAGTTGAAAAATACCTCAGATGGGTTCCCTGAGGGGAACGAGGCGGCAGGTCATGGTGTTAACGCTATGGGAACATTTCCGCATGTACAGGCCAGGGGCGTCTCCTCTGAGGAGGCAAGGGAGGCAGTGTCTCCTGAAAATAAATGGAGGAATAATCCATATTGCAAAAAATAAAACAATGCAAATATTACAAAATGCATTACAAAAATACAGTTATCATTTTGCAATACATGTAAAAATGCATGAAAACATGAACTTGATTAAACCTTTAACTGGTACAGTTGAAAAAAGCTGGATAAAAGCAAATGAAACGCATATACGCGGGATAAACGCATATACGCACATGGAAGTGAGAGGTTTGGTGTGGAAAAAAGGAAGGAAAAAGTACAAACTACTCCTGGAATGTCTAGAAAGCAGCAGAAAATTTAAGGGTTAGTAAGAGAAAGCTGAGGAAGTAATGGAAAAGACTACGCCTACGGAAACGTTACAAAAAGAAGGAACGTGCGAGGGCTAATTTCTATAAAGACTCATTCAAATTCGAAAAGAAGTTATTCACCAGTGAGAAGAATGGAATTTTAAAAGCATCTAGGGTTGAGAGAGATATTTGGAGGACACACATACAGATACAAAAAGGCATGAGTCTATGTCAATTCCATTAGATATCCGACCTAGCAATCCACCAGAATACCGAATGGAGGTCTGTGCACCTAAGTGGAAAGAGGTAGAGCAGGCTGTGAGAAAGGCAAGGGCTTCATCATCTCCAGGGCCTAATGGAGTGGAGTAGACTAGAGACATCAGAGCCAGCGGCAAACGTCAGAAGCTCTAGCCGAGGCAAGGCTGTCCCAGGCAGAGTAACATTACATGAGCGCCCGGCGAACCCCTGGAACCCCAAATTTTTAAATAGACGCAATCTTTATAAATAAACCACAGATTTGAGGGTCCAATGGCCGGCTCAGTCTCACGCAAAGCCCGCCCTTTTACCTATGGATTGGCTAGACTTCCCAAGGATTTTCCAAGATGGCACCGCCCATACCCCCCATAAACGGCTTCAAAACCGTTTGTCAGAGAGTCTATGGATGACGTCACAGACGCTTTGTCCATATTTTTTACAGTCTATGGATTCAACTTGCATCTCCCACCATGACAAGAGGAGTCACTAATCACTAATTAGTGAGGAGTCACACCCCCTGCTGCTCTTATAGCCCATAATACATTTACATCTAACCACCTTCCACCCTTCCCTTCTCCTACATTTGTGGATGTGTTCAATAAAATAAAATGTGTCCACTCTGTGCCTTATTATCCTGCTAGTTAACAAGGAAACACAGATAGCTGGCACAGGACACAAGGGGGGATTCTTCACGCCTCTGTTCCACCTACACAATCCAGAGTGGAAGACAGGAAGAAAGCAATTTTAAAACTATTGACTTTGCTGAAAATTACTATACCTAGATATTCAATTACAACATATTTGATATTTTCATCAAATAAAAAAAAAAATGTTTTATCTGTATCTTTTAATTTCTCAATGCCTATAGACTAATTCGTTCAGCTACTGTATTTCAATGGTGTGGTATTTTTTCAATCAAAATTCTTATAGGCTTTGACTAGACAGTGCACATTTCAGTCAAGGTGTTTATTCATTTGAAAATAATTGCGAGTTCATCTCTTAAATGAGAACAAACCAATTGCATCAAGTGTGGTCATGGGTTAGATCTTTTATGCCTTTTTTCAGAAATTGGGCATTATGAGGAACATTCTTGACAACTCATGATGTCAGAATTATGAGTTGGCCAAGTATGCTGACCTATATTCTTCCTGTATATCGTTCTTCCCAGTGGCCATTTAAACATGGATATAGCATAATTTTTGAGTTTGTATCAAATTGAAATGTTTTGAATTGACCAAATGAATTTGTCTCAGTGATTGTATATGGTTCCTTGATTAAATCAGTCTTATACACATTTTCTGTCACAAAGTTGTACGATAGAACTAGTAAGCTAACAAACTGTTAGCAATAAATAGCACATATATTAGCAAGGTAAATGTTGAGTTTGCTCCTATACAGTGTAGTTTTTTAAGTAATTTATTAGGTAAAATCAATGTTTTTATTGATAAATATATCCTCATTGGTGTAAAAATCTCTGCCAATGATTTGACTTATCCTCGTAAGGGAAGAATTTCTTATCTTTATTTACATGGGACCGGTAAGTCCCACCCTAAGCAAAAGCTTCACTCTTCAGCACAATAGTACATTGAACATTTAACACTATCATCTTTTGTCTCTGAGTTAATTTTGAAATCCAATCTTGTCATCTTGACCCTGTTCCTACTCCGCTTCTGAATCTCTGCCATTCAGTTGCGCCTATCTCTCACTTCATTAATGCATCTCTTACCTCTGTTTCATTCTCTCTGCCATTTAAAAGTTACCCCTGTTCTCAAGAAACCCAACCTTGATCCCCCAGTTTTATCTAATTATCGTCCTATTTCTTGGGTGACCATATTTTGATTACCAAAAACCAGGACACTCGGCCCGGCAAAATGATGGGCTTACTCAAATTAGGGCTGGGCGATAAGGCCAAAAAATCATATCTCAGTATTTTTTGGTCAAATGGCGATATACGATATATATTTCAGTACTTTCTACATTTTCTCTTTAGATAAAGAAAATCTTTATATATATATATATATATATATTTCACATTCTGCCCAATGATATCCTACAAACAATGTTGATATTGAAGGATATGGAAACAAATAT
>JAOTRC010000008.1:20975274-20988454 GCA_027497675.1 Cyprinella lutrensis | reverse complement strand
AAAATTCTGTCAGTATTTACTCACCCTCATGTTGTTCCAAACCTCTATGTGTTTATTTGTTCTGCTGAACACAAAGGCAGATATTTGGAAGAATGTTTTAATCAAACAGATCTCATTGCAGATAAAAATAAAACAAGGACACTAACTAGGGAACACAGGCAGGCAAAAGTTAAAACTAACCCAAAACTGAACAGTTCTCTTGTCTGGCTGTCTATTTTTCTTATTTCTTGGAATACACATAGTTGCTTTTCTACTCTCCCTTCATCTTCTGAATACTGCACCATCACATGATTTGAATTAGAAAACGAACTGCGATCACCCTTTTATACATGATTGACCCAAATGAGGGTCAGTTCATGCATGGCAGTCAAACTTTTCCATACCAGATTCAATAAACCATTTCATTATGAACCTTGCTTTGCGTACACTGCAATTCAGTCTACTACAAACGTTAGTTTCTTTCGCTGAATGCTTGATTTTGTGCACCTGCTAGTAAACACTTATCAGTTACAAACTGAACATATTTACAAATGCAATGATCTTATAACGCTTCTGCTTTCTGTTAGTCTTCCATCACAAAGATAATTCGAACACATCACACAGAGTACAGCTACAGTGCTGGTACATTCTCTGGGTTCCTTATCAGCAGCACTTTATACAGTGTTTACAGGAAGAGATATTTTCAGCTGCTCACAGAGAGATGGAGTCCAAGATGTATAAATACTCACTGCATTGAAGTGATAGCTTTATGTCCTCTGGGCCTGGAGTGTATAACACTCAGCTGAAGTGCTGTAACAGGATGTGTTTATCTAGTGCCCTGCATCCTAAGATTGTTCTAGCTGGAACAAATAGCCAAAGGCAGGGATTAAACAGGTCTCAATCTTCTTTCAGAGCATTTCAGTGGTTAGAGAGCAGGGGCTGTGAGGAGATGGTGAGGACAAGAACACTTTTCAATGGGTCAAGATAATCTAGACTCACTCAGATGCATTAGTGTATCATCTGAGGTAAATCATCTCAAATTATGTATTTGTTTGAGTTCTGAGGTGAAATGATGCTGATAGAAATTTGATTTTTGCAATACAATTTGTAACACACTTGTCTTGCAATTTGACAAAATCTCAGCTTGATGTTGAATGATCCACAATAAAAAAGGCACTGGTAGGTTGCTATTCATACTAAGTGAAAATAGCAGTATTTCTTTCCACTTTTATGACGTCATTAAACACTTAATTAAGTGCATTGATCAAAACGTCACAAAACAAAAATGCTATGGTATGTCATGGATTTTGATTTTTTTAAGACCAAAAATACATACACTAGTAGATATACAATGGCAGTATGATTTTTTATTTTCTTTTTTTAATAATCACCAGTCATTACAGTTTTTTATATGTATATAAATCTATTCGCTGTGGTTTTTCAGTCTTCAGTCCTCTGATTTTACATAGAACATAGTGCCTAAGGGATAGCACTCACCGGTTGCTGGTTCGGCTCACTGGGATTTGAAATCGGGGAATTGGGCACAGAGTGTGTTTTCTTAGGGATGGATGTCTCCCCCATCTGCCCAGAAACACAAAACCCTTTCCATTGGTGGGCCTGTACTCATTAGAGAAAGCCCTGACAATAGGAATGTGACGATAGGAATGCATTCAATACATTTTGAAGGTGTAGAAAGAGCCATGTCAGTTTGAAATCAATAGAGCAGTCCAGTTGTGTACAACTATGAGAAGCACATTCTCATTGGTCTCATTGGTCATTGCAAGTGATTTCTTGAAAACATATTTTGAAAGTTTTCTGAGATGGGTAGTGAAAACTTTCAAAATATGTTACAAATGTTTCTTATGAAGCACAATCATATTAGAAAAATCATGTGGCACTGAAGACTGGAGTAATGTAAAGAATGGAGTAAGATGTAGAGTAAAGATCACAGGAATAAATACATTAATATATTCACATAGAAAACATTTTAATTTGTAATAATATTTGTAATAATATTACGCAATTTTCAAATAACTGTTTTTAATACAAAGTTTTGGCATGAAAGTCTAGAGGTGCAGGCTAATAGGTCCTTTTACTCACCTGTTCATAATCACATCTTATCTATAGGGCGCAGCTGATTGGTTCAGTAGCCAATGAGCTCGCTGCACAACCTTCAAATACTTGGGTAGCATTTGCCTTGCAGTGCAGTGCATTTTCAGAAACCCTCCACCTGTATAGATCCGATACGGGTATTTCATGTACTCACAGCAGCAGCATGCCTTACTTGCTCACAGCAGTGTGTCACAACATGTATGTATTGCCAAGTCCCGTGGGGACACATAAGCGTTGCCACAGAACACTCAACGAGGGGAAACCCCAGTGTACCCTTGGCCGCGGAGCAAAGAAGCTGGAAGAGGAAAGTCAAAGGAGACTCCCACGATCTCATGACCTCTTCGTGCACATCCGGGTAGAAAGGATTTGGGTTCGCCACACCCAAAAAACAATCATCAGCCTTAAGTGCTCGGGACGTGGCGGAAGATTCCACACAAGCCCAATTCTCGCGGCGGCCCCTGGAACGCAATACGTTCCAGGGTTTTAGACAGAAAGGGGAGGGTGGAAATTAGGCAGTAGTTGTTGATGGTCCAGACCTGATCCAGACCAGGTTTTTTTGAGGATTGGGGTGACAGTGGACAGTTCCAAGGGACAATGAGGAATTGAAGAGGTTATTCAGGTAGGGGCAAAGGACGGGGAGGCAGGACTTCAGGAATGGAGAAGGGAGGGAGTCAAGTGAGCAGGTAGTCGGTTTGGAAAAGCTGATGAGTTTAGAGATTTAAAGAGTGGTGACTGAGTTAAACTGGGAGAGGAGGGAAGGGGGAAAAGGAACCGTGATAGGCGCTGGAGTAGATAGTGGAAGGTTGGATGCAGGAGATAGAGTTTGACAAATGATGTTTATTTTATCAGTGAAAAAGTGAAGGAATGAGTTGCAGAGATCCGGAGGTAGGGGTAGAGGTAGGGATGGTGTTGGTCCGAGGCTTGATGAGGCTGTTCAATGTGGAGAAGAGTGTTCTGGGGTTTTGACAGGGGTTGGTGAGGATGCTGGAGAGGTAGGCAGATTTGGCGGCAATGAGGGCATCTTTGTTGGCAATGAGGTGGAGTTTATAGGCTTCATGGTGGACTATGAGCGGTGATTTTTTTGTCAGGCGTTCAAGTTGGCGGCCAGTTTGTTTCATTTTCCAGAGTGCAGGTGTGTACCAGGGTGACGAGTTGTTAAAAGTGACAGTTTTTGTTTTGAGGGGGGCCAGAGTGTTAAGGGAGGCACACAAAGCTGAGTTGAGGTGGTTTGTGAGATCATCAGGTGAGGTGAGGGCTGAGTCTAGTTGGAGAGTGGTGGAGAGCAGGTCAGTGAGATGATGGTGATCAATAGATTTAAGGTTGCGGAAGGTGATTTCTCTGAGGAGTTGGAGGCAGGGGCGGGGGGTTGGAGACGGAATGGTGAACCGTATCAGTGTGTGATCAGAGAGGGGAAAGAGGCATGGATGGAGGTTGAGCACTGGTTGGTTAGTGGAGCAGACCAGGTCGAGGATGATTCCTTTTTCATGGGTGGGGAATGTGACATGTTGACCCATTCTGATCACAGGTTGCAGGTGGGGGAGTCTATGTGGATGTTTAAGTCACCGAGTAGCAGCAGATGTGGAGAGAGAGATGAGGCTAGTGTGAGGAGTTCAGTTAAATTAGGGAGGAAGGAGGGATTTGGTTTATGTGGCTGGTAAATGAGGATAACTGTCATGTTGGAAAGAGCTTTGAAGATGAAATATTCAAATGATGATACTGAAGGGAGGGTGAGTTCAGTGATCCGGAAATTCTGATTATAAATAACGGCGAGGCCACCTCCACTGCTGGAGGGGTGGGGTTTGCAGATGTAATTGTAGCCAGTGGGGGATGCTTGATTGAGGTAGAAAAAATCATTGGGTTGTTGCCAAGTTTCGGTGAGTAGAAGGAAATCCAGTATGTTGTCGAGGATTAGTTCATGGAGGGCAGGGGCTTTAAGCGATCGGGTGTTGAGGGGGCCAAAGTTGGCATGGTGAGAGGGTGGTGAGATGGGGGCAGGCTGGAAAGATCTGAGGTTATCCCAGTTAGCAGTGAGTGTGGGGGAGTAATGCAGTTGAGAAGGAACAGTGAGTGGATTTGCAAGTGATTGGAGAAGAGGTATACGTGCGAATAGCACTGTAGTCCAGTCCGGGAATTCTGTGCAGCAGACGGTGCGCTCAGCTCGATGTGATCCAGCAGGGGAAGCGTTCCGATGACGTGGGAGAAGTGCGATAGAGCGTGCAGGTGACTAGATGGATGGATTTTCCGTGGTGGAAGTTGCGGCGAAAACTTCTGTAGATGTAACGGGGTCGACATAGAAGTTCGAGCTGTTTGATGATTGAGATGCAGGATGGAATTGAGTAGTTGATTATTTCGACCAGTTGTAGAGTTGAATATTTGAACATGATACTGAGCGGAGGGACTGAGAGCTCCGTGAAAGTAGTAAGTGATGGCCTAGGGACACAGAAATGGATGACTGATGTAAGTGCCAAAAAGATCCACGGCATGACAAGACGAGATGAAAATCTTGGTCATTCGCATCTGGTGGAGGTTGCCTGTGAGAAAGAGGCGGGCAATCGGGTTAGCCGCTATTACTGCTAGAATTAGCCGTCAAGCGCTGATGAACGTGGGCATCCAGCAAGCGGCTAACCGACGAGGCGACAGTCCGGTCGAAGTGTCCAAGCGGCTTTGGGAACCAGCCTGAATTTAGCCTCTGATTTGAACACTCTGTTTGAAGGGGCGTGTCTGCTGTGGGATTCAGTGTAACCGGCCACTGCTGTGATTGGCTGACATGCTTGCATGCTATTTTCAGACGTTCAAGTTGAGGAAACAGTCTTTGGTGAAAGGTTTGGAACATACAAAACTTACGGCGCATTTCCAGAGAAAATAAAATTAACCCAATCTTTCTTGGCTCAGATGAAGGAACTAAAAAATACTTTTGTGTTCATTTGTACATCCAAATACTGATTAACTGCCATGTTTCGCTTGTTTGCAAGCCATGATAATCTCTCGAGGAAAAACTCAAAATCAAATCGCACTTGTGCACTACATACTGTAGCTCATTTTTTCGTGGGCAGAGAAAGGGGGAGGTTATCTTTTCTCCATATCACGTCAGGGGAGATTCAAGATGAGCGCGTCTGAGCTTTCATTTTCTCAAAGGCAGACAGAGATACCCAAATCTTGGTTTACACCGAAATTTCTAGCCACTGACGGACCATATAAAGGCTAGGGGAACTCATATTAATGACAAAAAACCTCAGAAAGTGAAAATTTCATGTCAGGGGACATTTAATAATAATAATAGCCTAATAATAATCTGAAGAACCTTTTTACACTAAAACGAACCGTTTGTGCCATAGAAAGATTACATGAAAGGTTCTTCATGAAACAATAGATGCTTATAATGAATCTTTATTTTTAAGAGTGTGTGATCCATTCACTCTCCTCTTGCAGAACATTAAACAACATGTTGACTTACCTTTTGGAGCCAGCGGGTGCGATTTTCCATGGCAAGCTCTAGGTGTTGGATCCGCTGGTTTAAGTGGCTTTGCTTCCCCTGAGGAGATTCTCTCTGGACACTGTTACCTTCATAATTGCCATCATGTTTTTCTGGCCAGCTACCAGTTCTGCTCTCCTCAGGTTGTGGCAGTATGAAGGTATAGCTACATTCTCCATGCTGAACAGAGTTTAAATGCTGACTACTGCCACCAGAAACATCTCTTAATTTGTCCACAGGTGAATCTTCAAGGCTTGATGTCCTCACCAACAATAGAGTCAGATGTACAAGTCCAGTGATCTTCATCTTTATAATAAAGCAGGTACAGACTGCCAAATCTCCTTTTATGGATTAAGTGAATGATCATCTCTAAATAAATGCATTTAGGAAAGGTCCATCTTGAGATTCATAGAAGACATTTTTTCAAGACACTATTCCTGTAAATGACTTTACTATTAATACACAAATCCTCTGTCCTGCTCCAGAAGTAGAACAAGTGATTGCCACCTCTGCCTCCACAGTTATGTGTGTGTGTGAGAGTGAACAGCAGGTTTTGTAGACTGTGTGTTCAGAAAAGACGGCTGGTCAGCGTATGTGTTTTAAAGGGGTCTGAGTGTTGTAAGAGCAAACTGCTGGCAGACTGAAAGAATGTGAGTGTGTGTGTGTGTGTGTGTGTGTGTGTGTGTGTCTGTGTGTGTGTGTGTGTGTTTGTGTGTATACCATGGTATTCCTATGTTATGGGGACCAAATGTATCCACAAGGATAGTAATACCAGTAAATATTGACCTTATGGGGACATTTTTAGACCCCATGAGGAAAAGCTTATAAATCATACTAAATATTTTGAAAATCTAAAACATCAGAAAGTTTCCTGTGATATGCATATGTATCCCACAGTGGGTTTAGGGGTAGGGTTAGTGTAGCTAGATGGAATATACAGAGAATATACAGAGCTTTTTGTCAATACAATTTTTGTGTGTTGCTTTAATGTCAGTAAAAAGCAAGGGTTTTACATTTCTGTAAATTATGAGAATAATCTCAGTCCTATGAACTACTGTATAAAATTATTTTCTGATAAATAATTGCTCTACAAGGATGTTTCCAACACAGTCTCATGAAAATGCGTATATATACCACGAATGTCATTTCTCTTGGCATTTATATGCCAAAAGTGATTTTTGCCTGCAAATGCTACGCACTAAAAAACCCTGGGGTAGGTTTTCGGGGGGAGGGGGTGGGGAGTACTTATTATATGCCAAAAAGTGCGTATCATATGCACGCGAAAAACGCGTGCCATATACACGCCAAAACGGTTTTTGGTGTATAAATGCCACGAAAAATGACATTCATGCTATAGATACGAACTTTCATGAGATCGGGCTCTTAATTACTCAACTTTAATGTATCATTGGTGGCATGCCCAGTATAATTAATAATTATTTGAAAACTTTTTTTTATTTCAATTACATATTTCCTGTTCTTTGACCTATGAAGCAAAATAAAGATACATTTGGAAAACAGTCAAAACTGTAATTATGTATTAAAAGGGATAGCTCACCCAAAAATTAAAATTACCCCATGATTTACTCACCCTCAAGCCATCTTAAAGTATGAGAATATGACATTCCTCTTCCAGATGCATACAATCAGAGTTATATATAAAAAATCTCCTGGCTCTGTTAGGGTTCTTCCCAGACAGCCTTGTCTGTTTTGTTGTGGTTTCATGTTTCTGTGTTTGTTTTGTGTTTGAGAACATGGCTCTGTCTTGGTCTGTGTTTGCCATGTGCTCCTCATGTCCCGCCTCCTTGTTTCCTGTTACCACACCCCCTTTTTTAATCTGTGTCTTGTCCTCGTTTTACTAATTGTGCTCAGTTTTTTTTAATTGTTCAAGTTTTAGTCAGCCTAGCGTAAGCTGAGACTGTTCCTGCAGTTTCCACTGAGTCAATCAAGACTGCCACAGTTATCCCTGAGTCTGTCAAGTCTGTTCCAGTACTTCCAGTACTTATGTCTGTTTGCAGTGATAAATGTTCATTCTCATCTTCTAGTCAAGTTCCAGACCGTCTTCTGACCCCGAAGAAACAAAGGAAGAGCAACCAAGGTCTGATGACCAAGATCGCTATATCAGTCACTGAACAACCAGAGCCTACTCCAGGAGTCCCCAGGTCAAGGGAGAGTCCCCAGGTCAAGGGATCCAGGAGTCCCCAGGTCAAGGGATGCAGGAATCCCCCGGTCAAGGGATCCAGGAGTCCCCAGGTCAAGTGATCCAGGAGTCCCCAGGTCAAGGGATGCAGAAATCCCCCGGTCAAAGGATACAGGAGTCCCCAGGTCAAGCAATCCAGGAATCCCCCGGTCAAGGGATCCAGGAGTCCCCAGGTCAAGTGATCCAGAAGTCCCCAGGTCAAGAGATCCAGGAATTCCCCGGTCAAGGGATCCAGGAGTCCCCAGGTCAAGCGATCCAGGAGTCCCCAGGTCAAGGGATCCAGGAGTCCCCAGGTGAACTTATCCAGGAGTCCCCAGGTCAAGGGATCCAGGAGTCCCCAGGTCAAGTGATCCGGGAGTCCCCAGGTCAAGGGATCCAGGAGTCCCCAGGTCAAGTGATCCAGGAGTCCCCAGGTCAAGTGATCCAGGAGTCCCCAGGTCAAGTGATCCAGGAGTCCCTAGGTCAAGTGATCCAGGAGTCCCCAGGTCAAGGGATCCAGGAATCCCCCGGTCAAGGGATCCAGGAGTCCCCAGGTGAAGAGATCCAGGAGTCCCCAGGTCAAGGGATCCAGGAGTCCCCAGGACAATGGATCCAGGAGTCCCCAGGTCAAGTTATCCAGGAGTCCCCAGGTAAAGGGATCCAGGAGTCTCCAGGTCAAGGGCGCCAGGAGTCTCCAGGTAAAGGGATCCAGGAGTCCCCAGGTCAAGGGATCCAGGAGTCCCCAGTTCAAGTGATCCAGGAGTCCCCAAATCAAGAGATCCAGGAATCCCCCAGTCAAGGGATCCAGGAGTCCCCAGGTCAAGTGATCCAGGAGTCCCCAGAACAAGTGATCCAGGAGTCCCCAGGTCAAGTGATCCAGGAGTCCCCAGGTCAAGGGATCCAGGAATCCCCCGGTCAAGGGATCCAGGAGTCCCCAGGTCAAGCGATCCAGGAGTCCCCAGATGAAGGGATCCAGGAGTCCCCAGGTCAAGGGATCCAGGAGTCCCCAGGTCAATGGATCCAGGAGTCCCCAGGTCAAGTTATCCAGGAGGCCAAGTGATCCAGGAGTCCCCAGGTCAAGGGATCCAGGAGTCCCCAGGTCAAGGGATCCAGGAGTCCCCAGGTCAAGTGATCCAGGAGTCCCCAAGTCAAGTGATCCAGGAGTCCCCATGTCAAGTGATCCAGGAGTCCCCAGGTCAAGGGATCCAGGAGTCCCCAGCTCAAGGGATCCAGGAGGCCCCAGGTCAAGTTATCCAGGAGTCCCCAGGTCAAGTGATCCAGGAGTCCCCAGGTCAAGTGATCCAGGAGTCCCCGGGTCAAGTGATCCAGGAGTCCCCAGGTCAAGTGATCCAAGAGGCCCCAGGTCAAGGGATCCAGGAGTCCCCAGGTCAAGTGATTCAGGAGTCCCCAGGTCAAGGGATCCAGGAGTCCCCAGATAAAGGGATCCAGGCAGTCAAGTCACCTTCATTTATATAACGCTTTTAACAATATATGTTGTTTTTAAAAAAAAAAAAAATCAGTGTTAATTGGAAATTAAAGTAACAGAGGATTGTTTTGGCTTTACAGCAGCTCTAGAATAAAGTTATTGTCCAGCTCAAGTTAGTTTTGATTTATTCACTTCCATTACAAAGATCTTAGCTAACACGATACAGTTCTAACAGAAAACTCTAAACATGCTCCGGCCCGCTCATTTGCACAACAACAGTGCCTGGAGGCTCAAGAACGCAAACTTATTTTTTTTTTAAGTTATCTCTGAGCAAACTTGTTAAAACTCTGACGGCGTGCACATACGTATTTTGTGTTTAGTTTATAGGTATGTGCGTTTGAATATATCATATATGTGCGCAGGCGTGTCTTTCTTTACAAATTGACCTCAACAAATTACTTGTCTAACCTTAAAAATATATAATACATAATTATTTATCGCTTCCGCATAGCCATGAGAATTGGAATTATTTTGACGTTTTATCTGCATAGAGGTAAAGGGAAGGGTAGGAGATGTCCACAGGGGACAGGCTAGTTGAAACTTCAGGACTGCGATGTCGTCGTGTCCAAGTGCAGGTCCTTCATCAGATCTAGATACGGCCCAGCTCTGGCAGACTGTAGTAAACTTTGGGATAAACAGCGAGACTAATATTAGCATAGATGCTATTTACTGCCATTTCTGTCAGGACCACTATCGTCAAATACGATTGACATTTAGCATACAATTACAGTAGGATTGGCGATATGGTTTTGTTCTGGGCTCCTGCGCATTCATGCAGCCTAGCATGGATAAGAAGATGGAGAGCAGTAATAACCCCCCTTAGAATAAACAGAACAGAACCAATATGAATGTATTGCCGACATCATTAATTCACGATTTTAAAGTACAACATAATTTGAGAATTTATTCTGATTCAAAAAGCAATCAGAAGGCCAAATCCTGACTGACGAGAGGAGCTGGATGCAAGCTTGACTATTGTGATCTACCAGAACTGATACTACGCTTAATTATAAATCTTGGAAGAGCCAGGATATTTTTTGTTGTGGTCTGAAAGAAGAATGTCATATACAATCAGGATGACTTGAGGGTAAGTAAATTGTGGGGTAATTTCTAATTTTGGGTGAACTATCCCTGTGTGTGAGCCATAATAAAAAACAGGTTTCACAATCGACCCTAATTCCATTCTGGTATGTTTGTGTGAGAGTCGACAGGAGGATATAATAGTCACATATCATCCTCTTATATAAAGTGAAGGAAACTCATCCTTCTGAAAATAGGAGCTACTGAGCTATTTTCCTGCTTTCTTTTCATTCAATCCCCTGAATTCTCAGGGTCAGATGGAGTTTTCTGGGCTAGCTGTCAAAGGAGCTTAATGCGGAGAGATACGCTTTTTTAACCACTTTTTTTATACTTCTTCCTGATGGTCACAGAGGACAGTCTGTTGTCTGCACTTCATCCTGTCTCAGAGGCTATTTTACAGGCCTACATCTTCTATCTGTGTACTAATAACTTTCAGAACACTATGATCTAATTATGTTTGGTAACAGATGTTTCCTCATAGGAAAATTTGCCTATACTTTTTTTAGCATTAAGAAAGAGTACAGACTTGAGATTTTTTTTTAACTTAAATGACAGATGACATGAAATCAAGAAGATAATCTCCAACCACATCTAACACAATCATAATAGAAATTTACAAAGTCTGAAAGTAGATACCTACTTACCTTAAGATTAGACATGACAGGTAACTTGAATGGCGTGAAGTGTTTTTCAGATGTCTATCATCTGTGTTATAACAGAGACAGGAGACAGTTAGCATTGGTCAGTGAAAATTAATCAGATTAAGCAAGGTTTGTCAGGGTTGGGTGAAGGGATGAGGCGAGGACTCATTAGGCCCTATCCAAGAAGCAACGGCTTTAATATTAATAAATAAAGGTGAAAACAAATTACACAAAACTACCTAGAGGGGGGAAACAGAACAAGACTGAACTGGACTGGACTTGGAAAAAACATACAGAAACGACCTAGCACATTACTTCAAACACAAGGACAAATAAATAGGGAGCAAACAAGGCTGGTAACGAGTGAAAGCAGGTGGGACAACAGAACCAATAATAGTTTCTTCAACTTGTCTCTCAGTCGCCTGCTGATAGAGATATGGGCTTGTTTTGAGGGAAAATAGGTTGACGTTGTCTACGTTATATGATTGTAAATAGGCTAGGTGTAATTTGTGTTTTAACAACGTTTAGCTCACAAGTTATTGAATTTGGAATCTGTGAATATAGGCCATTGCCAACTTTATTAAACTCCTTGAACAAAACACTGTTCAAGTTCAAAATAGTATTCTATGAACCACTCCATTCCCACACTGCCAGCAGGACAATAAACAGGAAGTGTCCGAATTCAAAAGTCTGAACGCAAAAGTCTGTGAGAGAACGCAGAGTGTCTCAGGGAAAACGCACAAGCACAAGAGAACACAAAGTTTTGAAAAAAAAATCTACCATCATGTCGCTTTAGGGGCTCCGTTGGTTTGCTGTGTTTTGATAGCGTAGTGTGATCCAGAACAATTTTTGAGCATTTAGAAATATAGAGTTTGAATTTAACAAAATGTGTTTTTGCCCAGAAAAATAACTATTTGGCCAATTGTGTAATGTAGGTGTGTTGCTGTGTTTAGAGTGTAGAGAAATTAATTTAAGTGCTTGTTAGCCATTGTAAAAAATAATAATAAATAAATAAAACCCTGTAATAGTAGCCTATAGCTCCTGGCCCCACTGTTAAGTCTCTCTAGAATTTTAGATTGTGAACCAATATCTCTATATTTGAACGAATATGCTACAGTATAATATATTCCACTGAGGCAGAGAAACATTAGTAGATAATGCAAACCAATGCACGTGACGTGTTAATGTCAGCTGTCACACATGTAATCTACCCTGCCCTCTATCGGAGAGTTAAAGAAGGACACTAGTGCTTTACTCGCTTGTCATCACGTTTTCATAGCAAAATCCGTGAGCGTTTTAATTAAGATTTGTATCTAATCTGAAATAGTAATTTCCTGGGTTTCTTACAGTAACCAACAAATTATATAACACACAATTTGTTTGTAGATGCATGATTCGTTTTTGACATGTCCCAGTGCAAAATACGCGCATTTTGTCCTTTTTTGTTTATATAAAATTAGATTTAAGTTTGCATAACATATTATTAAAATGACTGTATACGATTATAATGACATTATTTTAATTTCAAGTGAACTCTTCAAGGACAACTTTCTGTTTTCTTCATTATTGAACAGGCTGTTATCTTATGTTTTCTTGCTCTTGCCCAATACAGCGTTAAAATCTTAATCCTTTTACAGTGTCATGATTTTGTAACAATATAATATAAATAAAAGATGAGTAGGCTATTTATAGAAATGTCAGCATTAAGTTTTTTTTTTCGAAAACACTTTAAGGAACTGTAAAACCCAAAAATATTTTAAGATATTAAAATGTATTAGGCCTATGTAGGCCTTTATTATAATGACATTATCACCATTGTGTGAACTGGTGTAGTACATTGAAGTAGTTTTTTCTGCATCGTTTTACAGTAGGCCTATCTTATGATTTTGTGCTTTACGTTTATAACAGTTTTGGTTTTTGTGTTTACTTGTCCTATTAGTTTCCATATAGTTCCTAATTACGCACCTGTTTCTGTTGGTGCTGGTTCCGCCTTGGTCCTCAGTCTCACTGGCTCCACCTCAGTCCTCTGACACATGGCTCGACTTCAGATGCTTGTCGCTGCGGATCTACCTCAGTCTCCTGATCCATCGGTGTCGTCTCTATCTTTTGTCCCCCTGGTTTAACATGTAAAAATCTTCACCATGGCTTCTCAATCTATCAACTCCACCATGGGCCTTAGTCCTGGCAGTGGTCTGGGTCCCCACTTGGCTCCCCCTGCTGTCCTCTCTTCC
>JAOTRC010000008.1:20793271-20807699 GCA_027497675.1 Cyprinella lutrensis | reverse complement strand
AAAACACACAAACAAAAAAAACGAGATGGAAATATGATCGATATAAGTATACAAGTATTTTATTTTTTTACCCATATCCACTTGGAACAGAGGCCTGGCTTGGACTGGAGTGAGTAAGAGGGGAGGTGGACGGTCTGAAATTACAATGGGTCACAT
The DNA here is from genome assembly GCA_027497675.1 of Cyprinella lutrensis. Lineage (NCBI taxonomy): Eukaryota > Metazoa > Chordata > Actinopteri > Cypriniformes > Leuciscidae > Cyprinella > Cyprinella lutrensis. The sequence goes on along the minus strand of JAOTRC010000008.1, from coordinate 20,807,543 downwards.
CCACAACACCAGGAGCACCGCTCTCAGGCGAGCCTTTAATGATAATTAAAAAAATTGAATAAAGTTACTGTCCCTAATTTTCTGAAGCTTGTGTAAAATGAAATTAAAAGAACTCTAACAAGGACTGATAACAAAATGCATCAAATTATATGATATGCCATTAATCGCATTTAGCAATCAGCATCTGACTATCTGCGGAGTTAAGACCATAAATATGTAGAATTCAAAAGACGTTACATTGTTATGCCTGATAAAAACTTTGCAGATATTACAATACCTTTCTGATGTGAGGCCTGAGCCAGTCAACTTAATTAAATTGTTAAACTGACAGCCCTTTATTAAAGTCATGATGAAATGAAGTAGTTACAGATCTCTTCGTCCATAGTGTGAGTCAAGTATAATTATATTTTTTGTAGGTTTGGGACTTAGTTCTATTCATAAGTTGCTGATTGTACAGAGGCAGACCTGAATGCAAGCTTGCAGTGGACTAAGAAATGGGCGAGATTTATGTGACCTAAATGAGAGAGAAGTCTGCTGTTTCATCAGTGAATGCATGGATGAATTGTTCATGCATTCACTGAAAAAAAAACAAAAAAAAAATAAAAAAAAAACATTGATTTAGAAAATATATAGGATTTTCATTTCATCCCAACAATAAAACCAGCAAAATGACAGGATTGACATGTTAAAAATCAAATAAATACCAAATTTTTCCTCTGTTGCTGGCAGTGAATCCTGACGATCAACAGCTGCAATTTTCTCTTTTGAAACAGACTGAGAGGCTTTAGGGCTTTTAGGTGATCGCGCCTGGTTAATGACAGGTTTGTCTGTCTGGCCTCCTGTTGTCCTGGGCTTGTGCGGGGAGGTCTTCAATGACGAGCTGCCACCACTTCGAAGGCCAGGTGAGGTCTTTGGTCCAAAAGCAGGTGTTGACGTGGACCCGTTACCTTTCAGAGATCGCCGGTTACCTGTGGTGGAACCGCTGGCTACTTGTGATCGAGCCGTTCCTATTTTGCTCTTGGATTCAGAGACACTTTTATTGGTGGATGTTGTTGCACAATAGTCTTTTTTGTTTTTCTCAAAGCCAGGTTTTGGTTTAAAGGATGTGGAAGATGATGACTGGCCAGAGCCTAGAGATCTTTTGGCAGTGGCAGTTGGTAAACTGCTCGACTTAGGTCGAGGAATTGAACTTCGTTTGGCATCCGACCTTGGATTTGGTGAAACAACATAAGTATCCTCAATTTGTTTGGATGCTTTACTTGCCAGAACCTGACATTTGTTGTTTACTGCTTGCTCTTCCATTAATGAATACTCTTCATTTTTATGGGTGGTTCCATTTTCCAGAGTCGCCGACTGCTGTTGAGTCTGCTTATTAGAACTGGCCAAACTATCAGCCAAAGTGAGGACGTCCAAGCAGGACTGTGAAGTAGATCCATCACTGTCGCTACTTGAGGCCTCAGCCCTCTTCAGATATTTCTCCATGTCGGGAGTACTAAGGTCCCCCAATGATGTGGTCTTCTGCAGGTCCTCCGGTTGACCAATCTGATGTAAGGCTGCTAAAGGACTGATAACTGACTCCTCTGCTACTTGCTGGCGGCTTTTAGAGCGACTCCGTTTAGACAGCTCCATGATCATGGCAGCAAGCTGGGCTGGATCCGAGCTGATGGAGGCATCAGCAATTGCAGAGGCGATTGTACTGATGCTGAGCATAAGGTTGCTGCTGGAGTTGGGCGATTCTGAACTATGGCCAGAAACCTCCTTATCTTCGTATTGTGCAGAGATCTAATACAAAATTAGACAAAAAGAAAAAGGTTTTAAAATTATTGCACATTTTTAAAAGACTATATAGCAGAAGTCCAAATCTAAACGGTTGTGAATACCTGGGAAACCTGCTCCTCATTTGATTGTGGTTGCACATTTTTCTCATGTGCAGCTTCAGCTGTGTTGGGCTCAAGAGTCTTATCTAGATCATCTGTAGTTCACATAAAGCATATCAAATTACTTATCAAAAATAAATAAATTATTAAACAAATAACTAATGTGAGAAGTATGTTGAATGCACCTTGATTAAGAGTCTCATCGGCATCACTTTGCTGACCCGTCTCAATGTGGACGGAGCTTCCTCTGGAGAACAAATCTGAGGGCCGGAGTAACGCAAACGGCTCCCTCTTCTCAGGAGAAGTAATTAAATACCCAAAAGACGGCTGAAAAACAATCACCAAATGGTTGACAATCTGTCAGGTTAACTTGGTTCTGAAGACTCTATGGTCAGGGTGTCCAACCTTGATCAAAGAGGGCCACGTTCCAGTAGAGTATTGCTCTAGCCCCAAATAAACACAAGAATCAGCAGTCTTCAGGATTACTAGAAACTATGCGATTTCAGACGCAGCCTAGGAGTAAGTACTCAGTTTTGAACAAGTAATTATTTTGCAACTGCTAAAACAGATGTTAACAGTATGTGGAATAAATGTATTGCTAACATACTACATTTGAGATGTTGTCATTGTAATGTTCTGTCATTGCATTCACAAATCCTCTCCAGTGGCCTCATGAGATAGTAAAATGTCCATTGTATACACACTTTAGTATCTTGCCAGAAATAGTAGGTCATCTAGGTACTTCCCACCTACTTTATGAATACTGTGAATTTGGACTTACCACTATATTTCACACACTATTTTACCTACTATATAGTATGGGAGTATGCGATTTCAGATGCAAGAAGGTTGGAGCTAAACTCTTCAGGAATGTGGCCCTCCAGGAGCAGGACTGGTCAACTCTGCTCTAGAGCATCTCAAGCAAACTATTGATGCAATGATTGTTAGAAAAACAGCTGGCCAAATTCTACACAATTGACTTACAGTCCATTAAAGATTTCCATTAACAAATTCATGCAAACCATGGGAAGCAAGCCCAAGATTTTTGCATTGCTGTCTCCTTACAGTGTAATCTACAGTCAGATTATGAAATCTTGATCGAGTTGCTAATACACTTTGCATGGCCTGAGACATTTGCATGGCATACAGTGTTTTCCAAATTACTCAACATCCTAACTGCAATGCAGTCTCAGACATTTTACAAGACACTTGCTCAAACTGGTATTTGGGACATCTAGTACTTACCCTTTTAATATTGTCCTCGTCACTGCTACCAAGACACCCCAGAGCTTCAGAGCGCCTCTGAAAAAACTCCCCCAGTGAAATGCGCAGATAACTTTGGTTCCCAGCCTCGAATTCAGAGGAGACCTGGGAGGCCCTCAGGAGGATGTTGTTACTTGTTGGGGTTTTCCAAGAGGTGTCTCCTAGAACTTCACTCATATTCACAGCTTGAATCTGCTCTTCCTACCAGAACACAAAGGAAAAACTAATTTGTTGGTTCCTCAATCACATATTTGCATCATGTGTAAAATGGACTTCAGGTTTTTGAGTTCAGCCAAACTGGAACTAAAGAGAACCATTCATACCTGCATAAACCGGTGCTCCTTTTCAAACTCCTCCTGATCCTCAAGTATCTTGTCCATAGCCTGGCCTAAGGGAGAACAACGTAATCCTTTAAATTAATTATTGATTTTTATGGCATAACTGTGCCAATTTACAAATGTTTGTGTTGTTCCAAACACGTTTGACTATCTTTCACAAGTGGAACATAACAGGAGAAATTGAATAACCCCCAGGTGGTAAAAATTACTTCATCATTTTTCATTAAAATGCAAAGGAAATCAGTGAATAACTTTTGTCACTTTTCTCATCGTACAAAGCAATAATTTACCTTTGGAAGACATTTACATTCAGGCATTTGGCAGATAAAACAATAAAAAATTAATCTGTCAAACATTTTTTTTAATCTGCTAGTCCTGCTATATATATAATGCTTTTATTGATATATAAAATTCTTGCAATTTGCTCTGGATAAAGTGTTAGCCTACTCAATTGTTCCCTAATTAAGAATACTTTTAGCTTTTTGGCTGTGTGTCATATGTTGTACCTTTTATTGAAAGTAACCTACTTTTACCCATTGAGACATTTCTTTACACGCACCTGTAAGAGCTGTGTTTGTGATTAGGGGGGAGGCGCAATGCATGAAAGGGTCATTTGCAAGGTTGTTTGAAATTTTTTTGCAATTACATACTTCCCCTTTAAAGATGAGAAAAATCACTGCATTCCACTTACTTCCAGCAAGAAAATCTTCAGACTGGAACTGCACAGCAACTTCCTCAGGCATATTGGCCTCCATTTCCTTCTCAAAGGAAGAGTAATAGGCCAAATCAGTGACCCACTTTCCTTCTTCATTCTGATAGACCACGCTATGAGTGGCATTTTCGCCTGAGGAAATATTGAACATTTAATTTCTAGATCATCTATATGGTTTCTTAAAGTATATTAAAAAAATCTTCATGTAATACTACAAATTTCAGAGAAATTACATTAGAAATGGAAGAAAAAGTTACCCTGCTGTAACTCAAGCTCCACATTATCCGGCTGACGATTCCAAATATCATTATGTTCCTCATGATTCTCATTAAAGCTCTGGGAGAGGTACCTAGCATCCAGAGATTCTTCAGGTTGATTATCTTTACTGCTGGTGCTCGGCTCCTTGTTGAGACCTGGAGAATCTCCAAGAGGGCCATCACGTAAGCCCATGGCACCGCTATCCACAGTGTTAGCCAGGTAGACCCTTTGATCTGTTTTATTATGGGATTCCTGAAGAACCTGAGAGAGATGGAAACTGCTCTGGGTGCCCTGAAGGAAGGGATTGACTGAAGCAGAAATGTCCTGAGGGTTGTGACCAACGCCTGCCCTCAAGTATATGGAGTCCAGATGAACTTCTGCTGGGTTATCCATTGCATCCTGTTAAGGAGAAAGCGTTAAGGGTATCAACAATTTTTACTACAGCAAACGGAAAAAGAAAAAAGACTTACAAGAGCCTCCTGTCGGTCCAGACTCATGCTCCAATCGACTGGGCATCGACTGACAGGTCCAGATGCCACTGCAGGATTACCAGCCTCCCCTGTGCCAACTGGACCAATACGATCACCCATCTGAAAATATACAAATAATTGCACAATTACAGATTGTATTTTAGTTAATTTTGGATAAATATGGAAGAATATGCACAAAATAAATAACCAACCAAAAAAAATAAAGAACAGGGGTTTTCCTGCATTGAAAATTAATCTGATCATTTAATATTGCTTATTTAATGTGAAGATACCCGTCATTCTGCAGTACTGGTACCCGCTGATGGCCAGCTGCTTTAAATCACTCTTGTGAGTGTTTGTGTAAGCACTCTGAGAAAAGATTTTACAACATGTTTTTTGCAGCGTTGAGCTTTGAAGCCTATCACAGACAAATCTGTGAGCATGTGAACGCAACTGCTAATCAGATGCATTTAGGATAGTCAAAATCCGCTCAATACGTCAGTGTGCTTGTTCAGAGCGAGTTCTGCATGACTTTGCTAATCCTTTCATTATAACAAACAAAAGTATAAACACAATCAAATCAGCAAAGACAGCTTCCTTGATTATCACAGGAGGTTTCGCAAGAATGCAGCTTTATGTTTATCGCAGAGAACGGAAGCAATTGGCAGCTTCAGTGATTATAAAGGAAGTGAACTTTGATCGCTTTCTGCATATAATACATATTTTTCATGCCACTAACTACTCATTGCAAAGTCTCTAGATTGTCAACCATATTTAATTGCGCGATTAAGTCTGATTGATAGTGATAACCACAGCAGTGGACAAAATAAAACAATCTGATCAGGAATATCAAACAAATTCTTGGAGTGTAAATGCAAAATAATAGGCCTGCCACTTTTTCTACGTAATGTCATGCGTTTACTTTCAAATCAGTCAATCAGTGACTTTTTACATATGAATTAAAATTGTTCAGAGTACTTTGTCTTAAGATTTTTAAGAATAAATATTTCAAGTTAATATTAAAAACTGCTTCTTTGCATTTACTTAGAATATATTTTCAGTATAGGGCTCGCAGTTAAAATGTGTAGGGTACTTAGTACCACCACAGAAGACCAATTTTGACCCAGGAAAAACCCCAGCAATAATAAAAAAACAAATAAATTAATAAAAAAAAAAAAAAAAAAACAGATTCTCTATTTCCTTTTAAGCTTTTTAAGGGGTGTACATATGCATGTTTTCAGTGCAGTAAGTTGTTTTGTTAGCTTAGCGTCACTCTTAAAACAGGAAGCTTAGAAAAACATTTATAATGTAACTTCCTCAAAACTAAATGCCATTTTCCAGTTTAAAAACATTAAATTTTACATTGATCATTATAAATTGCTTACATGCCACTAACTTTACCTGGTCATGCACAATCATGCCTGATCTGCTTAGCAAAGTCTGAAGCTGATCATTTTGGGTTTCTGCACTTCCGCCCACGATGCCCAAGCCACGTAGTACATCATAGGTGCTCTGAACTGTGGTGGGAGGCAAAGGAATGGTAGATACGCCTCCATCATTTCCCTCCTCATCACTCCCACTACTCCCATCTCCTCCTCCTCCATCACCTGATGCCACAGAGAAACACAGTGAGGAAATTCCTGTGATTTTATTTAACAAACATAGCTTTTTATATTTGATCAAGAGCACTTTACCGGTAATGGGCGAGTTGATGACCTGTCCCTCTGCAGAGCAGCGCTGCTCAATGCCTGTCCTGGTGTCAGTGTTCCTCCCTGCAGTCTGTAACTCATCATCAGAGCTCCCTCCTTCCAAACCAGGTCGAAAATTAGGCCGATGGCTCTCCCCAACCTGACCATAGAGAAATACTGCATTACAAAATTATATTCATAGTGTTTGAATCTGGTCAAAATAAAAGCCATAGATAATGTGAGCAGAAAGGAGTCTAAGACAAACCGGTTGTCTGGAGGTACTTGGTAGCAGAAATCTTGCTCTGCTCCGGTTCTGTAAAGCCTCTAGCTCATCTTCTGTATCCTCTTCATCACTTGCAGGACAAGAATCCATACCTGTGGCTGCCAGACGTACATCAGGCATGTGAAATTCCCTCTGTGGATTGACACCGCAAGAGCAAACGTTAGCCGAACAGTTTCAGAAGCCAGGGAAATTTAATACTGATAAAAGATTAATGTTATTAACATGGATATCAAACATTGGATATCTAACAATACCAAAAGCATGCATCATGAAAGTAAATGAGGTCCATTTGCTTTAATTTTATGAAGATAATCCCATACTTGATCATAGTCATCATGGAAATTGTGTCTGTTCCTTTCTGGTTCAGTAGAGGTGGGTTGAGATGAACTGGAAGGCAACTCCTGCAACAGGAACTGTGTGTTATTAAAAAAAAAAAGAGAGAGAGAGCTTTTGTAAAGAACCAGCAAAAGAGAGAACTCACAACAGAGATTTCTTGTCCTTCCACACGGCCTCTTTGCATTGGAGGTGGGATCAACTTGTTGAAGTACAGCTCCAATTCCTCATCATTGAGTTGGTTCACATCAATATCATCATCTAGAGGACATAAAAATACAAAAAATAAACCTAACAGTAATTTTTTGCATTATTTATCTTGGTCCTTTAGAGATCTTTCAAACATATAACTTGAATTCTAAACGAACCAGTGATATCACTGTCCATGCTGTCCAGAGACATCAGTTTCTCATTAGCCAGGAAACTGGCGATGCTGCCACAGCACCTTTCACTTCCTGTCCCTTCACTGGCAGAGCCCTCCTCTTCCTCCATCATCACTGGGAGCAATGTAGTCTAAGAAGAACAGAAGAAAGCTTAACCCTACTGCATCTTATTTTGACCAAAATTACTGTAAATTTACATCATGATCATAACTTCGCTGACAAACCTGAAATCTTTATATTTCTATTGTTAATGTGTATATTTTAAGATAAACACTCACTGAACTTAAGCAATTATGTATCAAATATGACATCAGGCTTTTGAGGAAACGTTTATTTGTACATCTCTCAATCATTACATTATATGTTTTGGGCACACAATAAAAAATTTAACTAGAGTTAAATTACATGAATATAAAATTACATGAATTTGATAACGATTTCACTGATTTAAAATTACAATATATCAGAATTTAGATTTTTTTTCCTGCTTGAGCTCCATATTCTTCTAAATCATATTATATGCGCCATAAACGCCTGATGTATGAAATATGACACTCAACAAAAACACAAGCAAGTTTTATTTTTCAGATTTTACCTAAAAATATGTTTAATAATCTGTTACTTCTTTTATATTATAATTATCATTTCATATATAAAAAAGGTACCTGATCTGCCATTGTTTGTTTGTCTCCAAAATGTGAGAATGACAGTAGACCAGTTGAGAGGTCTAATGAAAGAAAAAATATATATTTCAAAATACTTTTCTCAGCTTGAACAAGTTACCCAAACTCCACTATTTTGCAAATAATTTGTCAATAATGCATCATCAATTAGACATTATTAGGCCTGCCATTAAATATAAGACAAGTCCTTAACCAAAACTAAAAGGAAAACACCAGATTACGTACCTGTATTCCGTGGAGGAACAGAACCTGACACAAGAGGTAGAGCCACCCTTCCTGATGAGGTTTTGGAAACAGAAGTAGATTCGGTTTCATCCAGATTAACATTCACCAACAGGTCAGAGAACCGATTCACAGTAGCAAAGTCATCTACATTGTCTCTAAAAAAAAACAACATTTAAAACAGAGAGAGAGAGAAACTAATTTCTTCAATGTTTCATAACTGACTGACGGCAGATACAATATATACAGTTCTACATAATACAAATTAAGACTAAATTATAAAATTAAAGCATTTAACCTCCATCAAAAAAAAGTTCATAAAGGTTGTTTGTAGACAAAAGGAAACTATCAGTGCTGTCAATTCTGAAATGGACAGCAATAATCTAAAAAAATGGCAAATACTGGCAGATTTCTTGGACATTTCAATCAATCACAATTCGAACAGCTGTTAAACACTTACAAATCTTCTTTGAGGCTGAGAACAAATTTCTCCCTGCCTCCATCCGACCTCTGGGAATGCATGAGTGAAAATTGTCCATCCTCTAAATATGATGCTTGGACATCAGTAACTCTGAAAAGGACAAATGATAAAAACCTCAATTAACCTTGTTTGTGTTTCATGGCAGTATAATCATTTAAGTTAGCAGCAATACACGTGCAGCATAAACATAACACTATAGTATTTTGACCCTCCACCCATGGATGGAAAACTGCATGAAGCCCTTTAGGTTTCAGTCACAAAAGGTTTCACAAACATGTCTCAATACATGTGGAATAAGAAATGCTGTAATCGTCTGTCCACAAATGTATTTTGGAAATGATAATGTGAAACTGGCACACATTGCATTCCTAAATGCATATTAAACTCTTAAACATAAAGTGCATGCACTGCACAGATTAAGGGCCTGTCCCAATACTTACAGTCTTTGCACTGCACACTAAGCACTTGCACCACTTGTCTACTTGAACACTTGGGGAAAAAAAATACAGGAATACTTGTCATGCAAGTAGTAGGCATAAAACTTTTGGTTACCCAATGGGACACACTCGTAACAGTATTGTAAAAAATGCACGATTTAACAGCTTTATTTGCACTTATTTTGCAATACTTTGCACTTTTTACTGTTCAGTAGTCCTTCTGTTTGTTTGTTCGTTTTTTTGTTAGAATTAAAGCTATTTACCTTGCAAACAAGGTCAATTGGTTGTCGCACCCGAAAGTCACTCTTTCCTCACCAGAGCATATAACAGCAGAATTCAAGAAAAGAAAAATCTATTCTTATTAAAGCTACTCGAGAGCAGTGAGTGATTTTTTTGTTTTTCTATTGTTGTTTGATTCATAATAACAGCATGCAGTACTGTATATTACATTGTCACTTTAATACACAGATCTAAACATTCAACTCATTTAGATTTCTTGCTGTTTACATTCCCAGACAAAATGACAATGTTTATGTGAATTGTGTTTTTGACATAACCTTGAGTATTTGGCAGTTTAAGCGCAATACATCAGACGATTTAGTTTAATACTCATGTTAAGCGCCGTCTGATATCCAGCTTTCTGTGCATGTGCTTCGTATGTGTACGCTAAGAACCATATAGAAGTCTAGACTGATATGGCTTTAAAACACATGCAGATAAACTTTCATTATGATTAATAACTGCAATGTCAAATGAGTGTAGACAGTGATAGAGATGATAATCAAACAGATGTTTTAGTTTTTGGCAGAGTATCCAATGCACAAGCTGTAAAGGATCTTCTGAAAAGGGAACAGCAGCTCATTTCAAGATCCATGTGCGAAAACAGCATGTTTTCCCACTCAGAAATAGCTATTTACAACATGGTATAATAAATGATCTGTGGGCTATTCTGAGCTGAAACTACGACAACAGGATAGAGAGACGATATTGTTGATGAACGATAAAAACATTGCCCAGCAGAATCCATCCGGCCTTAAAATAGCAAAACTTCAGGATGCAATTAGAAACAGAACAATATTGTGTGTTGATGTGGAGACACTAATAGTTATCTTTCTTGATGTGAACAGGGCTTTAGACAATTTAGTGCCGTTAAGGGCACTGAGCATTTGTATTTATCAGAATTAGGACAGTCTTGCACATTTACTGTACCACATTTTTCTTGTGAAACTAAGCCTATATTAGTTAGTTACTATGACATCAAACATAGTCAATTCATATTTTTATTTTTTATAGTATTTCTCAACCAATTAATCCATGCACATCATAAAAAATTCATGTGGAACCTTTAATTTAAAAAAAAATGCTCTGATGACGCATTTACTGGCACGAGGGCAGGACAACATGTCACTCACATGAGGTCACACAAATAGCAAAAAAATTCAATCCAATCAATTCCCAATGGACAAAGTCAAGTCCTGTTTCAAGTCGATACAAATTGATGACTCACGAGTCAGGGAAGAAAAAACTACTGCAACCTCCATTTTATGCTGACTTTAAATCGTAGGCTCTAAAGATTTGATAGGTGCACAAAGCCATATCGCAATTTTGATTTTAGTTTGTTTGATGGAAGCCATTACACAAAGATGGCCGGTCTGGTGGTTTAACAATACCAATGAATGCAGGTAATCACTCAAACAAATAAATCCAAGTTTGTTCAGGAAACTTAAGGAAAAACAATCCAAACAGGAAACTTAATCAGTCAATATTCTCACCAAGTTAGGACAGATACACAGTCACAATATTCGTGAGATTAAATGCATTAGTTTCCCACCTGTTGTCTACTGGAGGTCTAATTTTAGCCATGGTAGAGGCTGCCATGGGCATCCCGAGTGTGGAGCCCAGTGTCAGGTTGCCGAGAGTGGAGCGGCCACTACTGCCCAGCGAGGAGGCGTTAGAGAGGAAGCTGGGAAACGGCTCATCCTCGATGTTTTGGAAGTTCTCCATGTCTGTGTGACTCATTGACACAGGGCTTCAGCACATGAGGAGTGACTGCAAAAAAAGAAGTGCATATTTCAGGCATGCAGAGTGAACTCGTGAGTTCCCATAGGGAACCAGTGCTAAATGACATTATTGTCATACTGTGCTTGTTTGTTTACTGGACATGTAGCTCATATTGTTACACGGATAGGGCTGACATCTGTAGACATGGCAGCTAACTTATGTTGCATTTAAATAATTATAAATTAATAATTAAGCAACATCATGAAATTAACTGTCTCTTTCCATGTTAACGTTAACTGTTACTCCAGAATTGGCTCCATTCATGTGACGTTTGCAGTCATCAGACTAACATTACCTTTATCAGCTCAATAACCAACGACTTTAACGCTGTTGTAAGTAATTAAAACCAGAATAACAATGTTTGCGGGTGGACTGACTAAAAATGACATAAATAAGGATAAAAGAGTTGTTTAACTTAACTCAAACAAACACCGTGCAACTGCAAAGGCCATGATACAAACACTTCAACCGTGTGACTTAAACAGTTAAACAAAGGCTAACAAAGTGACACTTAAAATGTAATTTAAACAAAAAAACGACGTTTTTTTCAGGCTCAATCTTACTTTCTTCGACCAGTCGTTGGGGGAAACCTATACTGTGACAACAACACTGGAAAAGATTTGCAACAGCTGAGAAGAAACTGTTTCGATGAGAACTTACCATGAGGAGAAAAGCGGCACTTGTGCCTTATAAAGGAAGTTAATTTGACTACTTTCTACAAATACAGACATCAATAATCCACATAACAAGAAGAAACGTTGATTTTATAGCGACCTCCTCGCTTTCTGAGAAGAGTTAGTCGAAGTATAACGATGAAGTGAAGCCATTACGAGAAAAGCCCGCCTCTAGTTTCTCTTTGCATGGGCGGGGCTTCGAGATAACGGCGATTTTCATTGGAGAATCCTGTCTGAGTGAATTCAACGAGTGGCGTAATCACCTGTCAATCAACTTGTTGGCGTTTTGAATGAAGAAGCTGTTTGTTTCAAACACTTTTTCTAAATAGTGCTGTTAAATGTATGCTTTACGCGTAGTAAAGATAGTACAGCAGATAATTTCTGAATGCATGAGGACTTCAATAGGTTGGACTTCAAATTGAACAATTAAAAGACGTTTTTTTATGAATAAATATTTCGTAATATAAACTAATACGAACGAGATGGTGAAATGAATCTCTGGAGCAGATCCACAGAACAGCTGAGACAGCAGCTGGGACTAGGACCCTAACATGACAGTTGCTTGACAAAAACACGGTCATTGTAATCACCAAACGACATATTTAAATAGCCTGATAAAATTAAGTTGGAAATAAACACCGTCAAGGCCATAAATAAAATTCCAGAATACAATGCATTATATCTTGATATCATAAAACATACAACAACATTAGAGTTGTAGAAAATATTTCTTTAGATCACCTAAAATATAAAATAATTTAATGTCAGTGATTACATGATCCATATTATTATTTTGGCACTAAATTGTTTTAATTTTTCATGCCCTATTCTCTTTTTTATGGGTAATCTATTTCAAAAAAGGTATTTAATACAGCTTGCCCTTTTATTTTTAACAAATATACATAATAAAAATATACAATATACAAAAATTACCTCCAAACAAATATTATTTTTTTATTAAGTATAATCCTTTTTTCTTTCTTTCTTTTATTTTCTATACTTATTTTTAAATGTATTTTTATCCTCACTTTTTCATTTTTTTTTATTCATGTTTGCATCTTTCTTCAGAGAAACACTTGGCCATGAAACAGAAAATACTAAATCATTTGCATCATAATACAACTGTCCAATACAGATTATGACAACTATCTGTATAGACATTTGTAGAAAGCAGGATTCTAAAGAAATAAACTGAAAAATTTATGCATTATTCATATATACTAGCAGCTAGCCTGTGACCTTTATTATTCTCATTCAATAACACAAAAGAGGGAAGACAATTAGAAAACATTTTGGCAGTGTTATAATGCCAGCATATTTTTTCCTTAATGTCGACGATGTGACAAAATAGAACAGAAATAAAATGTAGAGTCCCTTTTGTGATCAAGGCATTAACATCAATTTAAAGATGACAATATAACATAATTCTGAAAACCATGATTTTTTTTTTCACAGACTTCATTCAGATCTTAGAACCATAATAATACAGATAGAAAGAAAAGTAAACAAGACATCATTCCTTAAAGGCAGTTCAAAATAATGGACCCATGTTAAGTGCCAGTCTTGTCACATGTCCAGCAAGCACATCAGTTGGTCTCAGTGTGAAGTCCCGAATCACAAATAAGTGCTCAGCTCCAGATTTCCTCAGGGTGGTCCTGTAGAAAGGCATCTATCGTCCAGTGGCCCCATTTAAAGCACCCTGTGCAGAAGCAGAGCCCAGGACGGCACTCAGAGACCCAGGCTGACCAGATGATCCATATACTGGACTGCCATCCCCCTTTAGAATACCTGTGCATTTCCAATTGGCCATGTAGTTTGCTGGTGAAATGTGAAAAAGAAAAAGGCAAATTAAAATATTTACCATGAAAACTAACAACAAATTAAAACATTCACCATGAAATCAAAATGGAAAATTCTTAATTGTTAATTTTTGTCAATTGCAGTAATTATAAATGATCTATCTGTGCACATCTTTTATTTATTTATTTATTTGTTTGTTTGTTTGTTTATTTTTAATTAATGTGCCCCAGAAATCTTTAAAGGGGTGATGAACTGAGAAATCAAATTTTCCTTGAGCTTTTGACATCTAAGAGGTCATCATATTATAAG
>JAOTRC010000008.1:20709857-20722073 GCA_027497675.1 Cyprinella lutrensis | reverse complement strand
TTTGATAAAAATGATCATTCTAGAAGAAAATTTCAAATGGCACTTCAGAACTCTTCGGAACTCTTCATATATATATATATATATATATATCCCTAGTGAACAAGTTGCTGGCTTATAAATTTAAGTACAATCAACTTGGATGTTTAAGTCATTTCAACTTATTACTTGAAACTTACGTAAATGAGTTATTGCATTGAATTTTGAATCATGTATCTTGCAGCTTATATAAAATAGTTTATATAAAACTTTTACGCTTGTTTTCAGTAGAAATTAAATTTTTATTCCTGGTGTTAGCATTCATGTCTTGGGGTGAACTTGCTCAAATCTGACAGCACAACTCCAGAGAGTACAACTACAAGGCTGTAGTAATTAACTGTTTTTTACGACTGATATTTTTTATTGATGTGTTGTTTTTCTTTACCGACTTCCTTTGTAATGCCTTGATGAAAGAGGCTGACGAAGAGAAGAGGCAAACAAATAAAAGATTACAGCTTTCATCTCCTCTCCGCTCTTTCAGCAAAACTTTGTGTTATTTATCAAGGTCACCAGACTTCTCTCTCTGTCTTCTTTTCCAGCGTGTTTTGCTTGTTACATTTGACAAACCTCTATTAATTGTTGTTGCAGAATTAATTGTGCTGAAATTGATGTCATGCAGATGGAGGGAATACATATTTTTATTTCTGAATCACATCCTTTCTTCACGACACCTTCTAACTAGGTCACTGTCACACATCATCAGTTTATAAGTCACATGATGATGTGTGACGTAACAGTCACACATCATCAGTTTATAATAAGAGATGTAATCTTTTGTCTTTTGTGCAGAAACTGGCATTCATGACTAATGCATTTCAGAGAATCTAAGCGGTACCTCATTCAAATTTAACAATCATGATGGGACATTTGAACAATGCGCAGAGATGATTCACTTAAGCTTTGCCATTTAAACTGTCTTACTGAGAATTGTTCATTTAAGAATAATTACACAGTTGTACACTGACTTTTTCATTCTATGAAGTTGACAGATGCCTTCTACTGTAGTTCCATCAGTACAGCGACAGGAATGACACTTTACAATAAGGTTCATTCTAATGATTAATTCTATATTTGTAAGTTACAATTATTGATTTTTAAACTAACTTATTATTGATGATTAAACTAATGTTAACAAATTGAACCTTATTTGGTTTCCCCTTATGGAAAAAATACTCTTCAGCAATAAAAATCACAGAAATAATACAGTTGAAACAAATCTTTTAATGCAACCTGAACTTTATGGCATGTTATTTACAATTAAATGAAAATTAATTATAGTTTAAATTTATATTCAATGCAATGTAGCTGAATTTTACACTGCTTTTTTTGTACCTACTTAAAGTACATCTTTATTTGTAATTTGATAATTACGTCTCATGTCTGTGAAATGGTTAAATACTGAATGTAGACTACTGACGAGTACTTCAACTAAAATATACTGTAATGCCATTTCTATTGAAACTATGTATTTAAATATACTTGTAATTATTTGTAATGGTGAAGTTACAATTTAGGACATTTAAAACATTACTTTTAAATATCAAGTAATTTTGCTGCACAAAAAGTGGTTCCTTAAATTAAGTTCAATCAACTTGGATTTAAGTCATTTAAACTTAAATTACATTAAACTGAGTTAAAAAAATTAGTTATCTTATAAAAAAGTTGAAAATTGCACAACTTATTTTGATGAGTTAGAGCAATGTAAAAATGTCAGAATGAATAGGTCAATTATTTTTACAGTACACAGTTAAAATTATAATCAAATATTTTACTTAAGTCTAGAAGCATAATCATGAAATTGAACTCATAAATGATCTTTTATCTTATTAATATTATCATATGCATAAATATTTTCTGATATATATTTGTATATTTAAAGTACAGTGCACTAAACTATAACTAATAAAATAAGCACAGTTCTTTTTTCACAAGGGACTACAATACTTACATTGAAATATTAGGTTGTTTGAAATTGTTTCAAGTTTAACTTAAACTAGTCAAATATAACTTGCATTGTGATTATGAAAACGTCCCTAGCCTACAACATAATGCTGCTCTTGAGTGCCCAAACGAAGAGACGTTCCGAGTGACACAAAAAGGCTATAGATTGCAAGCGCAGGTTTCTCTCTGCAAGGCACTTGATTGCTCACAGAGACGTTTCTGAAGCTGTCAGAGGCTTTTTGTACAGCTGCCAATTATCACTGCGCACAGTGTTTTTCAACAATACTGTGGCGAGACATCATTTGTCGAAAAGTCACACGCTTTCAAAAGTTAATTGGATTTTAAAAACCAATATAAAATTCCATCGCTATAATCGCTCCTTAAAGATTTTTCTTTCATCAGAGTTGGCTGCTATTTGCGTGAGCCTGAATGGAAGTGGGCGGATGAAATTGCCTTGAGTCTGTATCATAATACTGCAAACTATAGACAGGAAATGTATGACAGGTTGAGAAAAGATTTGTGATTTTTCGCCAGTGGACGTGAGACAAGAGAGTGCTTTAAAGTGGAGAAAAATTCAAATGTGATTAAAATCACACCATGGATGTTTCGAATGTTACAATAAAATATGTGCTTTGAAAATTGTGCCCTTATATACTCCTTTATGTAATTCCAAACCTGTGTGCATTTCTTTTATCTGCGCAACACAAAAGAAGATTTCGAAATTTGTCAAAAAAAGGCTTTTTTGCAACTCATCAATTTGCATTTAATGGACAAAAACAGTTGAAACACATTAACAAGGCTCCATTTGTTAGTTAACTAAATCATTTACCGTGAACTAACAATGAAAACTATTAAAAAACATTTATCAGTGAGTTACTGAATTTCAATATTTACTAAAACATTATTTAAATCAAAAGTTTTAATGGACAACGTGAACTATCAATGAACAGTTGAATTTTTAGACAAATTTTCACATTTATTTCTAATATTATTGGGACCTTATTGTAAAGTGTTACCAAACATTGATTAAAATTTCTTCTTTTGTGTTCATCAGGAAAAAAGAAGCTTTGCAACGAGATGAGAGCAACCGAATTGTAAGTTTATTTTTTAACCCTGTGTCTGA
This sequence comes from Cyprinella lutrensis, assembly GCA_027497675.1. Lineage (NCBI taxonomy): Eukaryota > Metazoa > Chordata > Actinopteri > Cypriniformes > Leuciscidae > Cyprinella > Cyprinella lutrensis. Next base: position 20,718,973 of record JAOTRC010000008.1, on the reverse strand, counting down.
GTTTGTGAAATATTATTTTGGCACCAATTTGCTCAATCAGAAACGTCAGTAATTATGAACACAATCATTCTAATTGTGGGTAGTACTGGTGATTGTTATTTCACAAATAAGTGCTCAGGACTAACCACTGAAACTGCAAATTGCAGCCCTGCAATGTTATTGAAACTAGACTCACAACATGAATTTCAATTATTCAGAACAATCTAGGGCCTGATAAACAGCACATTTCTCTCGCTGCCACATGTCCTTCACCAAGAACAGAGCAATTACATCTCTGCTGGGAATAGGGGGGCTGACAGAATACAAGAGGCCAGTAATCAGAAGAGGAGATGTCCGTCTTTTTTTGTTAACAAATTACACACCAGAGCAACACTGCATGCTTCCAACATCCCTGAAGTCAAAAATGTAGACCATCTCTTCTGCATTTGGCCTACTTAACTGTTCACATGCTTATATAGACATACGCATACACATTCTGAAAGGTCAGTAGTGTCAGCATTGTATCTCACTCCACAGACACTGTTTGTCTCATATGTGAGATCATATAAGATATTGAGATGGATGAGCCTTTGAAATGTCATAGTGATAAGACTGTTTTCCAACAGAAAAAGAAGAACTGTTGTCAGCAGACTTTAAAGGATAGTTCGTTCAAAAATGACAATGCTGTCATCATTGTTTCACTCTCATGTCTTTTAAATGTGATTGAAGGATATGTTTGACTTTGTTTTCCAAAGGAGAATGAAGAATGGGTTCCACAGTTGTCAAACAAGATTTTTAGAATCTTGTCATCAATAATAATGACTTTATTTTAGTTTAGATTTGAGGAGAGTTGGAATGTTCATAAACAATTTTGTTTTTTATTATGTTTTTTATGTTTATGAATTTTTTAATTTTAAACAATTTTTTTATGTTGCTTTATTGTTGTTTTTTGTTCTGTTTAAGCAGTTTTATTTTAGTATTATTTATTGTTCTAGTATTTATTAATATTTTTATGTTTACATTTTTTAAAAAAAAATCTAATACTTACAGTTTATTTCAGCTTTATTTCAAGTAGTTTTCTGTACTTTTATGTTTAGTTAACAATGCCAGCACAGTTGTAGAACTTAACAGTGACTTTAAAAGAGCAAGCTCAGACATTTTACTAAACTTCTACTTTTGTGTTATTGTCAGTGTTATTTTTAGCTCCTCTATTTAACCCTGTGACGTACCTGGTCATCATGTGATGACTTTTATGTTATTAGACTCGACCTGACATCCTGCAAACTGTCCCCGTAATCTTCTCGCATACATGCAAAGATTACAGGTTGAAGTGAAAAACTTTCATCTGGAATCCTTGGATTCCATCTTTCACATTCTCGTAACAATCATTTTTGTTGAGGCTGCTGGACCGAAGACAAACTTACTTTGTTGGAATACCATGGCTGTTTATTCCGGTCGCTGCCAGAATGCGATAAGTTGCTTTCATAAGCACTAGATATTGTTTCTTTGAACGTGTATAGTGGCATCTCAGAGTAGTTTCGCTCCAAAGAAAAGCCATATAGTGATTAATTATCGCAAACAGTCAGAGTGTGTGTGCTCCAGGAACAACAATATAATTTTCGTTACAGACTGACGGCGTTCACTGCTGTTGTTTGTATTCATATTGAGATTTCAAATTAGGTAAGTATCTCTATAGATTATATAGCCTTTCACATGTAGCTATGTACATGACAATTTCATTGTTTTTGTTTGTTTTTCTTATATTAGATAGGTATGTTTCAAGCAGTTGCATTTTATACGAGTCTTTTCGCTCTGTTTTCTGTACTGCTACCTGGTACTTATATCAACCGTGGGATAAGTATTACCACTAGTTTGGCTGTGGTAAAAAATTAATATAAATATAAATTTAATATAAAGTTGGTACCTTACTGCTATAGAATTTTTGTGGCAACCAGAGTGTTCTCGCTTGGCCTTCAATAAAGCACTGCTAAGGCAGTATGGAACAGCTTGAGGCCTGTACACACTGGGACAAATATCAGCGCGCGTTATTCGTCAGCGTTTTTCAACGCGTTTTTTGTGTTCACACCCAAGCGATTTTCACTGACGATGAGCCGAGTGAACATGCAAATTCATTCCTTGACATTAGATGTTTGTCAGTCCCTTGTAGTCCCTGTTACGTTTGTCATATAGTTCTTTATGTTCTAGCACCTACATTCATCTTGCCTTGCATCTTCCTTGCTGTGTAGTGTAGACAGCGACGCTTATCTTCTTCGCCATTGCATATGTGTGCTCGGCAAGACCATTTTGTTTTTGAGCCCCCCAAGTTGTGTTTTACTGTAACTTCAGAAGCTACAAACATGTGAGCAAAAGCGCCAATCTCATTGGTCGGATAGTTTTTGACGCGGTGTGTCAAACTAAAAAAATGAATTAAGTGTCGACTAAATGGAAAACAGCGAGTGTCTCCACTAGTAAGAGACATAGAGAGGATTCTTTAGCCAATAGAGTGGAGGTGCTGACCTCAGAGTTTGCCCAGATTAAGTCTTTAATTCTAAAGCCAGGAACACACCAAGCCAACGGTCGGCCGTCTGGCAGATTTTGTGCGTTGGCCAACTAAGTTTCCTCAGTGTGATACGCACGGTTCGGTGTCGTTGGCTGAAAATAGTCCTCAACGGCTTTATTTCGCCCGATTCGACATGTTGAATCGGCGTCGGGCCGTTGGGGAAAGAGAGAACTCTGATTGGTTGTTCAGCTTAGTGAAAGAGTCAGTGCACGAAAAGAGAATAAATGCAAAACAGCAAGCAAAGAAGTCAAAACAGTAAAGGGCTGTTCTTATGTTACGTCTTCTTACATGAGTGTTCCTTGGCGAATATTTTAATATTAACATGAGTGGAGTGGAATAAAGAAAGCGTTTAGCGGGACTGATATTCAAAACGGTAAGCACTTTGTTTACATTATGTCTATTTGCAGCCGGCAGTGTCGGTTTTGCTCTTTGAATGATTACTAATAGATGCAGAAATAGACAGTTGGCTCATTACACTCAGGCGCAGAACGCACATTATAGCTGACAGTCGGTTGTAGTTCTCTCGTGTGTTCAAGTGCAGCTTTTTACCTCGACGAGAGGGCACGAGAGGCGACAACACAGTTGGCTTTCATCAGCGCTAGTTCATTGGCGTCGACTTGGTGTGTTCCGGGCTTAAGTTGAACGTGACCAAAGTCCCTTTAAGACAGGTCATTTCACTCGGTGGCCATCTTTGAAACGCATTTCAGCATGCAAATTCAGCTCCTATCTCTTCAGATTGGAAAACATCAAATTCTCCAAAACTGTTCACCAAGCTTAAGATTAAATTTCATATTTTAAATCACCAATGAAATCTGACAACAACTGTCTTAATCAACCTTTTCCACACACATATAAATTATAACTTGTTGTACTCATCGCTCTGTCCATTTCAGCAAATGACGTTTTGTGATTGTGAAATGTGAAGGCCTCTCGTTTGGTGCTTTTCAAAACGCGCGTGCACCCCCTGCTGGTAAAGCCGACTAAAAGCAGATGGAGAATATGCTCGGCAATCTACTGCTTTTCCTGCAGTTCCTGGACGTCACCGTTGAATTTACTGTCGAATTTGAACCACTGAATTTGTGGAAGCGAATTTTCAAGGCGAAATAAAATGGACAGAAAATTGCCTGTTGAATATTATACGTTGTATTTTTAAACAGTTTGAAAATTTTGGAAGTTAAATATGAAAGGTGAACATGGATTATTGAATTTTTAATAGGCCTAATGAAAATGTGTTTGAAATGTTTTCAATTGAAATATTCACAGCTTAAATGTTGAATTTCAGCCCATAAAAATGGAAGTCTTAAAAATAAAATGGATTAAAATGCATGGTTAACGCAATACATTTTTTTTTTCAATTGATGCAATTCTACATGCTTTTTGTTTCAAAAACATTTGACATTATTTTACTTTCATAACTGAGGTCCTGACTCTATGTGGTCATTAAAACTCTCTCAGTGTTTGTCATAAAAGAAGTAGGAGTGTCATTTTAAAAAGCACCGAAGGGACTGGAAAGTTAAGAGCGTGATCTACTATGATTCAATGTCATTGTTGTCAAATACTAAGAGACAACGAGAGAAGATCCAAGCGCAATTTATAACACGATCCAAAGTTGTGGTCCACTAAGCAGGCAGAAGGTTAGAGAACAGTAAATCAGTCTAAACACACAAACAAATCCAGAGGGCAAGAAAGAGAATGGAAAACCACAGGCAGATATCAAAGACCAGAAACACACAGTAAGTGGACACAAGACTAGCCTTCATGATGAGATAATCAGCAGAAGAGGGTTAAAAAAAGAGAGACACAGCTGCACATTATTACACAGATGACAGACGAAGCATTGTGGGAAACTGAGTCCATGATGTGTGTAGTGTCAGAGCGCTCTCTGTAAGTAAGAGCGCTCTCTGCTGGTGTGCAAGAGAGCAAGCATAGGCAGATGGAGCAGCTACCGAAAGGAGAGCAGCGCAAATTTAGCGTCTAAAATACTTCTGAAAATGAAGATCCTAACCTATATTTTTATAACGAAATCTTACATGGTTAGTTATTCAGATATTTTGAATCGTAAAATACTGAAGTCTGTGATGAGACGAGACTATTTACGCCTTGGATTTTGAAAAGCTTAAATGTGTGACTGAATCAACAGTGCTCATAAATGTTTGCGCACTAGAAACGAAATAGAGAAAGTAGACCCGGAAAAACAGTATTCCTTATGTCACAACAAGCAGAAAACATTTTATAACAGATTTGGTGCAGTAAAATAGCTGTCGTTAGGTAAATTTTAACTGGTCATTTCAATAAGAATCCACGATCAGTATTTTTATTATTTTATTATTTTTATTGTAGATGTATTGTAGTTGTTTTTTTTTTTTTTACTTGTGTTTGATGATGGTAGGGGACAAAAGGGAAAGGGAGTAATTTGGGAGCATTGTTTGAAAGTGTGTGTGTATGAACGAAAATTTCAATGTATCTAAATGTTTGTAATAGTCCTGTGTTGTATTTACTTTATTTATGAATTTCTATTATGATCTTGTTTGTTGTAAAGAAGGGACCCCCTCGAAAATGAGATGGTTCATCTCAAGGGGCTATCCTTGAAACAGACAAACAAACAAACAAACAAACAAACAAATAAACAAACAAAGCTCTCTTCACAAACGGACAGACTGAACAAAAAAAGTTACTTGTGTGAATCTGGACAGTGGGCACTCGTCTATTTCAGCACCTTGGACAGTTACACCAACAGTTCTGACTGCAGATGATTGACAATATGAGCTTCAACGTGTGAAACATTACTTTTTTTAGACAAAAAAATCGAAGTAATCGGTCAATGTTGCTGTAGTCTACTCATTCACCTTTAAAAAGACTAACATCATTCTTATCAATATCATCTTTATATCTCTAACGCCATCTGCTGGATATTGTTAAATTAGCCAAAAGAGTGGGCGCCATCTTGTGGCTAATATCTCTAGAAAGGGCAAGCAATCCATGTAATGTAAACCGCATATGATCGCAACAATAAAAAAAAACAATATTATTTTTCAATTTTGGCATGAAAAAAATGGTATGAAAAAATACATTTTTCAATTTTATCACATATTAACATATTTTCACACCTTATGCAAAAGAAAAAAAAAATAAAACATCTAAATAAGACATTAAAACATATTACACAGTATTACCATAATTGTTTTATTAACCAGTAGAATCGTAATTTTTTACAAGTCACCCTTATTATATCAAATTTAATTTTACAGTCCATAGGCTCAGATATTGTGTTTGTTTGTTTGTTTGTTTGTTTGTTTGTTTGATATAACTATTTAACAATATTCAGATATTTATTTTGTTCAGCAAGCATAGATTAAACTGATCAAAAGTGACAATAAATAAATACACACACACACACACACACACACACACACACACACACACACACACCTACACACACACGCACACACACATATATATACATATATATATATAGTTTTACATTGTACATTACAAAACATTTACACACCAGCACACACATTACAATCACATAAGGACACATACATATAGATTATGTTTTAGCTGAGTCTTTAATGTAGCCTTAAATAAGTCTTGAATCAGTTTTAAACGTTCTATTCAGCAAAGAAACCTGAAAAAATTCACATTTTCCACAAAAATATTAAGCAGCATAACAGTTTTCAACATTGATATAATAATCAGAAATGATTTCTTGAAGATTTCTGAAGGAACACTAAAGACTATAGTAATGATGCTGAAGAAATCACAGGAATAAATTGCATTTTAAAAATATTAAAATATATAAAACTGTTTTTAATTGTAATAGTGTATCACAATATGGCAGTTTTTCTGTTTTTTTACATTTTGAGTAATCTTAGTCTTCGCCTGTGAAGAGACGACCCAATGCCGGTCGCATATGTTATGCCCTAAATATTACATGATTAACTAAATGTATTTTTCCATGTACTTTTCTGTAATGCATTTTCTGTAAAGCTGCTTTGAAACAACATGCATTGTGAAAAGCGCTATACAAATAAACTTGAATTAAATTGAATTTAATTGAATTTTGGACCGCATTTATATATAGCGCTTACATTTTGATCAAATAAATGCAGATTCCCTAAAAAAAAAAAAAAAAATCACACAGATTCCCTAAAAAATAAATAAATAAATAAATAAATAAAATCACACCGCCTTAAAAACTTTTGATATAGTTACATGATAAAGTTATACTATGTGTTATTGGCCAATATAAATTGTAACTAACTAAAATTGCAGCACCTATATCCTGTTTACTTGAATACGGAAAATACCACTGATCTGAAAACTGAATACTTCCATTATATTCTTCAATTATATATTCTGACTCTCTGCAGTGTGCTTTTGTTGTGTTCCCTTGTTTCCCCAACAAAAATGACAAAATATAATGATCTGCTTTGAGGATGCAAATATTTGATCAAACCACACACACACAAATCTTATTTTAAAGGGTCGTAAACTGCAAGAAGCCAATTATCTGAATTAAAAGAATCATTTTTATGAATGTACATCGCCATCATTCACGCTTGTCTGAATGTGGATGGTCAACATGTGCTGCCAACTGACCCAATTAGTGTTCATGCCACTGCCGTGTCCAGCCAAGCATGCCCCCCACCCCCCGACCCCAACACTACAGGGGTCAGACATGAAGGTCAAGCATCTGTCTGAATCCCACTACCCTTAGTCTGGTGACATCATCATGGAGAAACTCACACAGGGCTGGTGGTGTATTTGGGAACGAATCATAACAATGGTGTGGCATGAACATGGCCATGGTAGTTTTACACAGAACTATTCCGTTATTGATTTTATGACACAATTTCTTTTGTATCTGTGTGGGAGAAACGTTCAGCTCTTATATCGTGTGACACTGATACATGCAAACTTCAGCTGCATCTAAAATAGGATACGACCATCATTTACTATCTACAGTTACTCATTTCAGCTGTTATACTGAGACAAAAATCATTTGGCTTTGTGCCGATTTCCACTTCGCTCGCACAGCTCTTCTCTCTTTCACGCTCATCTTTCTGTGGATTTCTTGAAAAAGCGTAATATTGAACTTTGAACACACACCATTGTCACTGCATATTAAAGGTGCAATATGTAAGATTTTTGTAATTAAAATATTCAAAAACCACTTGCACAGTGTGATTAAAATTCATGCAGTTGTGTACTTGTCCCAAAGATTCCCAAGCATTTTTAAATATAGAGAAATTAAATCATGGCTGGTCCATTGTCGCATTTTAATGATGTAATATCCGCGCGATTCCCGGTTTCCGCTTGTAGATTAAATACAGTACATGTTGCACAAAAATATTAAGTTTGTTCAAATGTACTTTCAGTACAATTGTTTTAAATGTGTAAAACTCTGCAGCATTAACCCACCAAATCATTTGACAAATAGTCTTAACAGAATAATATAGCCTTACGTTTCACGTTCCTTGCAGGTAAATCATTACATACAATCATTACATTAAATCATGACATAAAATAGTGTGATTAATGTTCAGAATACAAAAAACGAATGTATTAGCTAATATATAATTTATATGATTCGTGAATTCCATACAACTCTGAATGGTGAAAACGACAGCTCCCATATCATTCCAATCTTCATAGCGTCATCAAGTTTCGTCTTTGTCGTTGTTTTGAAAATGCGATTTCTGGCGGAGAAAAAAGGACATATTGTACCCTTAGGCCGTGTGTCCACCAAAGTGTTTTTCCACGCCCCTGGTGTTTGTTTTCAATTGTTTTCAATGGGAGCGCCGCGTTTTTTTTAAACGCAATGAGCGTGAAGAGGCGCTGAGTGTTTTTTTCGTTTTTACTGGTCGCTGGGAGCTGAAAAATGTTCAACTTTGGATAAAACGCAGCGCTCATCACGGTCACATTTTACCCATCCGTCCAATCACAGTGGAGGAGGGGCGGGACTAAACCACACCGACCAACTGTCACAACATTCAAACTGCTGCATATATTCTGTATCATAGCAATGAAAGGTCTCAACAGAAAAAAACGCTGCGCTGCCAAAACGCTCTCAAGCGGCCAAAGCACGGCGTCTTCAGCAGAGCGTCTAACGTTTTCAGCTGGCTAAAAACGCTTTGGTGGACACACGGCCTTAGTTTTATTTTTCATTATTCTATTTATTTTGTACTTTTATAACACGAGAGATGCTTTTCGGTTTTGTAGATGATTGTGACCTTTTGATTTTATCAGCCCAGCAAAAAAATATGACCTATGCAAGAGTGAATTCTGTTTACTGCTTAGTGCTTAAACGGATAATCCACCGTTTTTTTTCACATTAAACTTTGTTATTCCTTTAACTAAAAGGGGTTGATACATACCTCTGTCGTCTCAGTGTGTGCGCTCAGTCGCTCTGGGGTGCGTTTCCCATACAACGATGTAACTCGCTACTTCACTACCATAGTACGATGCATCCTTGGAGAAATCAAGCTAGTCACGATTGTTTCCCAAAACCCACTGTCGCAAAGTATCGTTCAACCACGTTGGTTTCGCACGTGGTGGAGTAATAACTACTTTT
>JAOTRC010000008.1:20538920-20551461 GCA_027497675.1 Cyprinella lutrensis | reverse complement strand
TCAATGGATTGAGTCCAGACCGAACTTCCCGTCCAAAAAATGTTGTGGGCGGAGTTCGGGCTGGCATCCAGGCTATAGATTAGCCCCTTAGGTATTGAAATTTGATACCGAAAAACAAGACATGTTTCGATGTTCTGTAGTATCGAGGCAATTCGGTTGGTACCTAAAGAGTAACAAACTCAATACCCAGCCCTACACCTGTAATTTTAATTCGGACCAAACTGATAATTCCGAAGGTCCGGACCAAACGTGAAAGGGCCCTAAGATGAGAAATAGCTTGCAGCGTTCTATAAATAATCTTAAACCTGATATTTTTTTTAACCTTATCTCAGAGCAGAGGCATTCAAAACCTGGCCTAACTCCATAGCTGATCTCATTTAACCCAGTGGTCGTGTTATCGCATTGCTGATTTAGCCCACACAACACTATTTTCCTTGTGGGTTGGTTCAAAAGGTGGTTTCAGTGAGGCAGTGAAACGTTGTTTTCTGTCCATGTTTAAAAAACTTGGCTCAGTCGAAACGCCCTGGGTTATTTCAAACTGAAAAAGCAACACCTTTTATTGCTGCGGGTACTTTATTGTCATGAGTTCTTCATTGTCTGCTGTTGGCTGAATCCCAGAATTGCACTGATGCCCAGACTAGTGCTAGATGCACTCTCTTTGCTTTAAGTGGTTGGAAGAACTTCATGAAGAACTTGTTAGTACTCTATTATTAATATTTATGTAATAAATACATTTTTAGTTAATATTTAATATACTTGACTTTTAATTGTTATTGTAAGTCTTGACATTAGCATTATAAAAATGAGCATTAATATTGAGACTTATATATAAATATGGGCTAAATGCAACCATGCAAAGTACTATCATAAATCAAACAGAAATAAAGAGTCTATTTTTGTTCACCTCAAATTTGTAGAAACATTGACGAACACCTGTTCTTTTGTATGTGGGTCAGGTTTAATAGGCATGACAATAACCTGTGGTAACCTGTTTTGTTTGTGGAAAAATTTGCAGATACATTTTTGCATGTTGTTTTACTTCGTCAATGTCTGTGACCAGAAATATTTACTGGGCTTAAATGAGACTCTGGATTGATTTGTCATGAACTCCGTGATTAACCTTCATTTGTGTAACTGATTCTTGCTCGATGTTGAGCTGTCAAACCAAAAGTTGTCATTTTGCTAACACCTGCGGACTTAAAAACCTCATAATACTTCTAAATCATTGGTGGCTACTAGAAAGAGTGTGTGACCAGAATGGTAAAGTCAGGAAAAATTAAGTGTGTTAAATAAAATTTAGGTGTGAGAAAACTGTTCTGCTTGGCTATGGTTTGCGTCTTGGCTCATTTTCAATTTTTTGTTGTTGTTCTTTTTGTTTTTTGTGGACAGAAATATTACTAGTCTCTGGAATCTGGCTGTGTCGTGCCTGGTTAGGATATAGTTATTAGTCCTTGATAGGCAGGCACACAGTTTCCATTGGCCCAATCATCTCTTTTATTACATAATAATCAGGGTATTTGTTAGAAAATCTGTGGTTTTCGATTCAGACGTTCTGTCTTGACAGAAGGATGTTGACGTGAATTAAGCTCGCAGCCACATCCCCATTCTCCAATTCAAATGTCATCTTGCACCAACTGTGTGGAATCAATGAACTTAAATGCAACATGACAACAAGGTGTTATTGGTGATGGAAAAAAATGAATTGCCATTCTGTGAGGATTTAAGGGTAGAAGAGGTCTTTCTTAATGTTCTGCTTCACTATAAGAAAGCACTCTTCTGCTCATCTAGAACAGAAAACAATGAATCAATGAATCGAGAGTGCAAAGAATAGCTCTGTGGGAGGCATACAGACAGCCATACGTCGATAATGTTTTATCAAAGGCTGAGCTGATGCCGTCATTGCTTGAATAATTATGTCTGTAAATGTCATTATTCTCCAGGTGGTCTGCTGAAAGGAAGTCAATAACAGATCACTCAGCCGAAGCACAAACTGTCAGCAGACACATGCCACCAAAGCACTGCCTACACTGAACCCATTCAGTGCAGCACATTGGGGCTGGGAGAAAAAAATCGATTCACCTAACTATCGCATTTTTATTTATTTATTTTTATTCTAAAATCGATTTTTTTTATTCCGGAATCGATATCAATTCAGATTGAATTGCTTTATTTTTGTCCCTGCTTGTAGATGAGGTTGACAGAAGTTAGGCACTTTCGTTCTAACAGAGGATGAATGTGTCGTTATCTATGAGTGTTGAGTGAAGAGACGTGAGACTGAAAGCACTGGAAAGGCCTCGTGCTACTCGTATGCTGAGAGAGAGATAAGACAATTGAGCTGCACGATTCATCTTTAAAAGTCTGATCTCGATTCAAACACCCATGCGATCTTTCCATTCGTCTGTCTGTTCAATTTTGACAATCATATCGCAACAGTCAAAGCTGTGTTGACGCTACCGCTGACACGGAGAACGCTTGAAACGGCTTCACAAACAGTCTTTTTAACCTCTAGTATCAGTATTTCTGTGATGTATTGGTTATCATAGAAGTTCAAATATGAACACTGATGTTTACAATAGAGGGTATGCGCTTGACGTCAGTGAGCTAGGGCTGTAGTCAACCAAAGAAATCCTTAGTCTGGAGCCCTGCCTTAGTCGACCAAAGTCTTGTCCTGCGCAACGATTAGTCGACTAAAAAAAACAAAAAAAACAACAACGTTGTTTTGATTGACAATTTTTAAACAATTGTCATAGAGCATTAATAAAACAACAATGAAAAAAAAAACATCACAAATAAAAAAACTATAATAATAATACGATTCTTTGAAAAATAAGTGATTTTTTTTTTAACTGAAAAAAGTGAGGAGCTCTGTTCTAGGTCTGTGGAGTCACAATCACGCACCTGATCACTACAAAAAAATAACTGCTATCTACCACATAATAAAAAAATCCTAGCAAAAGCTCTCATTTATACAGGCTTTATATTCATCTTTACTTACAAAGCTATAGGTTAACTTTTGTCCAGCCGAGCAAGGCGTTTTAAACAAACGCACAAAAAACACAAATAGCCTAAAAAACAGTCCGAATAATAATAGGCTGTATTTTGGAAGGCATAACTTATAGGTTTATTTTCATTTTGTTGCATTATTTAGGCTATTTTCAAATGTGTAAAGTGTACAAATAAAAACGAAAACACAATCTATTAAGTCAGCATGATATAGCCGTTAAAAGGACTGCTCACGTCTTTTGCGCGCTCAAGTTCGATTTCAAACGCAGGCGCGCGGTGTGCGGGCTCATAATGGAGCAACGCGGTCGCCTCCCTCCACAGTCTTGTCGTCTTTGTTTTAAAATCCAGCCACACAAAAGATTTAGATTTCCTGGACATTTTTTGACTAAAGCCAAAACAAGCAGCGTTCTAACTGAATGAATACAGCATCCCTTACCGAGCGCGAAGCAGTAGCGCAGCCGGCCACAGGCGCGTTAGTTACCGAGTCTCTATGTGTGTGCGCTACTGTGGCGCAGTTACAAAAATAGCTGAAATGAAAGCATCAAAAGTTGGGGATAAAACATAGGCTAATTATATTTAGAATATAGCTATAAATAACTGGTTATAAAGGAATAAATATCAAGGAGTAAATCATTAAAAAAACTTTCTATTGGTAAAAAAAAATGCAACTGGTCGACCAATTAGAATGTCAGTCGACCAAGACGGTGTAACAGTGGTGGTGACTACCCTTAACTTAAATGATTAAATTTTTACCAAATGCGGGCGCCAGACAGTTTTCTAAAACTGACAAAAACCTAAAACATCGACTGATTAGTCGACTGAACGACTAAAGTTGACAGCCCCACAATGGGCTTGCAGTTACTCACAGTGAGTGGCAAAAAGACTGAGCGGCTGTATTTGTTTTCAGCGTCAATGCCGAGAAAAACAAACACAACACATATAAAGTGGGAAAGAGCTTTGAAATTGACTGTACAAGTAGATTTGACCTAAAATCGGAGGTCTATTTTTACAGACTGCTATAGAAAGAGGAGCAAATGGATCGCTGCAATTCACAGAAACAACTGGACTCCAGTCAGCGAAAGGTGGACCAGATACCCTGTAAATAAACTATGGAAAATGTAATGATGACATTAATCAAACACTTTAGTGTCAACAATGTTTGCCTGTTTATGAAAAGGCTATGGGTAACTACATCACTGGAAAGGGGATATATTATGAGGAATCTTTTGAGATAAGAGCTTTATTGTACCACCCTGAAGACGTGTTGCTTTTCTTCCATACCAGTAGACACGCAAGATAATGCTTCTTTGTGATTGTCACGTTTCTTTCACCACAAAAAGAAGTGAAACATGGATCTGCAAAACAGACTTAAAGTTTAAACTTCTCCTCTTAGCATTGGCTGTTGTTGAATGGGTTATGGACTAATTTAAATGGTTAGTTCACCTAAAAATAAAAACAATTCTGTAATTAAATTACTAACCCGACCCCTAATGTCGTTCCAAATCCATGAGATTTTCGTTCACCTTCAAAAAAATATATATAAATGAAGATAAATGTTTTTAACATTCTTTCATAATTTTTGCCCATCCATTGAACTATATTACAGCAAGTAAATGACAATTTGAATTTCTGGGTAAACTAACCCTTTTGAATCACTTTCGATCGACCAATGATGGATTGGAAGTAAATGTAAAGTGCCAGTTAGTATATTAAAATGTGAGGACCCTATTGGAATTAATACATTTTATTACTTTCAACCAAGTGTGCCGCAGGAATCCTGAAAGCGAAAGACGTTTTGATCACCCCCTGTTGTCTGGCTGCAGTATAAGTCAGTTTCACAGTCTTTGTTCAAGTAGTTTTCGCATTAATCACAACAGCATAATGGTGCAGTCCTAGAAAAGACTTCGTCTGATGGACGAACAGTAGAGTTGTGACATGGTACTTTGTGTTAGAACACTATCCAGTTTCATTATTATTTTTCATTATGCAACATTTACTTGTCATGTGGGTTGGTTTGTGAGACTGGGCTGTTTTGAAGTCTGTGGTAAGAAATGTTAATAGCTTTGGCAACTTTCCCTGAAAATGTTTTAAATGTTTTCAATTTTTTTGGACCGCTTTAACAGGAAAAGTTTTGAGTTACCTAATATGTTCATGAAAAGTTTAAGAGTGTAATATCAAATTTATTTCAGCTTTGTTTAAAGTTAGTTGGCCTTTTTTCACTGTTACTCTGTGATGGGTGAAACCCAGCAGTGTGGTGACCACTAGCGAGAGACACTGTTGAGAGGGCTAACTAAGGGATGCCGACAGCCCTGACTTCACACACCACATAAGACAGATTCTGGCCTTACCCTCCTAAGCTGGCGAAACAGTCTTGATGCATAACAGAAGCAAGTTTTTGGCAAAGGTCTTTCTACTTTGCTGCAAAAAAGTTTTTTTTTTCTTTTTTTTTTTAAATTGTTAAACCTATATTTGCTACATTGACTTGACTTTAGATTATATTGGGTGGCATCAGACCACTGTTTCCTGAAGGCATAACACAATACGTCATCTTACTGTGTGAAATCAACCTGTTAAACCAGTTTGGTATACTATCAAATATCTATAAAATAGGGCTTGCTTTAAGAATTGTTCAGGAAAGTTCCATTTAAAGCCAATCCATTCAATAAAACCTGACAAAGAAACATTGACCTGAAACAAAGACCAGCAATGACGGTGTAAAACCGCCAGCTTTGTCCATTATGTTAAACCACCACAGCTTCTTTTTCCTCCCACTTACTGGATGCTTTTCCTCCATTAATGCCAAATACATTGGCTCACATATTCACACCCCCATTACACTCATGCTTCATCATTAATTCATCATGAGTTTATTCCATTCGATCATTTTTTTGTCCCAAGTTTGAAAAATCTCACTCTCTAGCAATTTTTTTTAATGGTCTATATCACATTGAGTAGAATCTTTATAATAAATCTCCCCTTTTTTGTGGTGTGAACTTAAAATATGACATGAGGGAAAATGTGTGCTCCTGTTCTGCCAATGTCGAAAAAACAGAAATGCAAAACAGCTTGTGTTATGTATTGTGTTGGCAGAGACTTTCATTTTTTTTTACTGTCTTTCAGGTTAATCTTATATAATGATATCTGCAATCCTGGACTTGAATCTTTATATCAGACGCCTACAGTCTCAGAACTGCAGTACTGGACTTACAGAGACCAATAATACCATTGAGGATATTCTCAATGGTTTGCCACATGTGGGTATAGTAGTGTTGTCAAAATATCAATATTTTAATATGTATAGGTACTGAAATAACATGAATGTTTCAAATCCTTTGCTGCAGTTCCAATGCATTGCGTGTTCTGGCTCGCTCTTTTCTCAGACTGTAAATTGTCAGTTTGACTCACACCCGCCTCCTCTCATTCACTTTGGTTGAATAGTGTTGGTGTTACAGGTCATGAATTTCAGAGTGAGTTTGCAGGTATTGTGCATAATTTTACTCATTCATGCAGGTTTCATGCAACTCTAAGCACCTCTGATCTAGTGCCACGCACCTACAGCCGCTTCTCAAACCGCTCTAGAGCACCACATTTTACTTATTGCAACTAAAAGGGCAAATACACACAAAATTATGTCAAAATGCCCGTCTTGGCATGTATTCAGGAAATAATTTTTAGAATAATTAATTGAGATAGAAAACAAAATTTGGGTAACCATACATAGGATCCATGCGTAAACTCTTAAAGTGACAGCAGCCTGATATTCCTGCTGCTCTCTGTCATGTTGATCAGAGAACAAAAGACAAGGAAAAATGAATAACCGAATAACGTTTGTAACTTACCTTGTACTTGTAAGCATTGATCTCTATTTGACAGATAACTATCCCTATACTGTAAAGCTATAGTGCCGAATTGATGACGTCACTTTGTAGGACAACTCGGAAGCTAGTGGTGCATGGGTTCCCTCGGTCGAAAAGCAATGCATTTTCCCCATAGACTTTTGGAAAATCACAAAAAATAAGATCTGTGTTTAACAGACTTGTGACCCTTACACGTTTTGTGTATCAAGATAATCTTTACAAGTTAATCCAAAATGTATACATTTTGAAGCCTATATAAAGATTTAAAAAAAAAACACAATCAGACACAAAGTTTAAAAAAACACAAGCAGGTTATAACTGTGTGTTTCAGGTCATAGATCAAAACCTGAAAATATTTAGAGGCTTTGTTCACCATAGACCTTATTTCAGGCGATTTAGCAAAAACCCATTCAAAAATCCCTTAGGCTTTAGAGCGAGGGAACCGGGAGTGCTAAAATGCTAACTCACTTCCGCGTTTTGGCCGACAGAGTGATGTCGTAACTTTGGCACTCTATTGCAACAAGATTACAAAAAGTATAAAAAAATACTTTATGTAATATAAAGTCTGTTTTCCCCATGGTACCGAATAAGTTATTGTATCAAACTTAGAAATTCCAGTATTGTGACAAGACTAGAGCATAGGTACCTTAGATGTACAAATCCAGAAGTCATTCGCAGTGTTTAACATGCCTGTCCATGTGCGTTAATCGTAAAAGGCATCACCCACGCGTCTCTGTTGACAGAATAGGACCACTGCAGAGGGATGAATCACTCATTCTTTCATTGTTTCGTGACCATCTGCACTCTGGGTAAGGTGTGGTGGCGGGGGGTTGGTTCGGCGCCACATGATGAACAGCAACACTGTTACAAATACATCAATTGCATCTCTTGATTCCCTCCCTGCCAGCCTATATGAAATAGGAGGTTCTGCTGTGTGAGTGGGCAAAGTCGTGACAGTCGTCTCTGCCGTGAGGAAGAGAACTGAAACACTCGTAGGAGTGCAGCTGCCCACACACTTTCATATAAACCTATGTGCGTCCACGACTGTACAACTTGCACACCTCAACAGTCGAACATCTCCATAGTAGGTGTCCAAGATGGGCACAGAGTGGTTCATTCGAAAAAGCTGTATGCCTATTGTGGGAATGATTGCGTTTCTGTGCATGATGCCAAATATCAATGGCAAAATTATGTATTTGACCTCTATATTAAGAAATGGATGCAGCTCAAGTAGTTGGCATAAAATTCATTTAGACTTTTTAGATTTTATGCAACTACAATGGTGGCTAAACTACCAACAGTGCAAGTCAGACACTCACGACTCTGCAGTTTCTTAAATATTCCTTGTTTCTTTGGTCTTATTCTTAAAGATAAATAGTTTATTAAGTATATCCCTTACTCTAATTCTCAACTATCAAGTTATCAAAGGGGCCATTTACACCATCTATCGCAAATCAAAGTGAAAGTAAGTCGCAGACGCTTAATTCTACCATCTTTATTAAAAGTAAAGAAACGAAATGATCTTACCAGTTGTGTTGCCGCTCTCTCTTATTGCTGTCTTTGGTGATTTTGAAATTAGCCGATGATCAATAAAATTCGGCTCATATCTGTTGCTTTCTCTGACGTGCACTTTACCAAATCTGCATATAGCACATGAATTGAAGATTAGATTTAAATCCGTTTCGCAAAAACACATTTATGTGACCATGTGTAAATGGAATCGTTTTTATAAATCGGATAGCTATCCGATCTGAGAAAACCCATGAAGTGTCCAGTTGTAAACAGCCCCAAAATGACGCATTTTAAACAATGAATCATTGACTACGTTTACATGTAGCCAATTTTCGGGTTATGGTCCCAGTATAACGCTGATCATTTATTTTGAACTTTTTACCCCTAAACGAAGAATAACTTTGCTGTGAGTATATCAGGGCAATAAATCGGTAAGATCTTACCTTTATGCCTTGGAAATACAAACCAGAAGACAAAACGTGCACAGCTCTAAATGG
This sequence comes from Cyprinella lutrensis, assembly GCA_027497675.1. Taxonomy (NCBI): domain Eukaryota; kingdom Metazoa; phylum Chordata; class Actinopteri; order Cypriniformes; family Leuciscidae; genus Cyprinella; species Cyprinella lutrensis. The sequence goes on along the minus strand of JAOTRC010000008.1, from coordinate 20,542,592 downwards.
GGCGGGGCTACATAAGGTCTAAATACAAGGGCTTCAAAACTAACTTTGCCACACCTGCCAACGACCGGTGACTTGAGAAAACTTACCAAATTTACAAAGATGCCGTGATGCCAAACCCTCTCATGGAAGAAGAACGGAGTTGTGTTTACAACTGTGACAATGAGCGCTTATCAGGATCAACTAAACGCTGGATTTTCTAAAGTATGTGAAGTGTGCCAAGTTTACGGAATAGACTCTTTAAAATATGTCCTAGAGTTTTTCACACCACTCTATTGTTGTTGGGACATTGTTACATTTTCACACCTCTAAACATGTTGCGGAGCAAAACACACTGTCATTGGTTGCTTTACATGTCAGTCATATGGCCTCTGGGCGGTCCTTGGGCAATGAAAGCTGCTGTGGAGTCCAGACCTTCTGCCGTCTGCCTGAAGGTCTGGCTGCGTGAGACTATCTTTTAGGTAACTTAAATGAGGGCCTTATACAATGGCCTGTTTTCATTTGTGTTCATCACACTAGAGGCCAAAGTTTTAAGGAAATGCTTGCTATTATTAATAGAAATTGTTATGGGTCACACAAATGATTACTCTGTTTTTAAATCTTGGTCATAACATGACCATGTAGTCTGAAGAAACAGAAGAGATTCAAAAGCAGTTCCCAAACTTCAACATATTAGCTTTAAAACTTCAACATATTAGCCTTAAAACTTGTTTTTCCATTGCAGTGATGTATTTTCAAGGTTAGTTCAGTGAGTGTAAAGAGCATTTGTGTGGAAATTCCATATAGTGCATAAAATACATGGAAAAACTCGGGTAACTGCTCCAATGGAAAACTAGATTGTGGATGGTAAATTGATGACTGTGTGAGGACCAGTAAAGTCAAACGCTTTGTGGGTGTCACCTGATGAACCTTCTGCTCTCTTCTCATTTTTGAGTGGCACATGTCAAAGTTTCTGGTTGGAGCATGTGGCCTTTTCAGGGGTGTCTTTTCAGACATTTTGTCCAACAGCCGTATCTGTGGCAGTAAGTGCATCATACTTTGTCAACTTCGTTAACAAAGAGCCCCCACAATGCACCACATTGCACAGCTCCGCAACCCACTCCCACTAATCCAGAATCGTGCCTGTAAGGTATCCCCCTATCAGAGAAATCACACAGGTCTGCCATAGCTTGACAGTGTCTTTATCGCTTTTACACTGACACTATGTAACTTAGGGGAGTGGGTAGGAACCTGAGCACAAAAAGATGTGATATGATCATTTTGATCATAATTTTATATCACTTTGAAGAATAAGTTCATGTTTAACAACCAAATGTCAATGGGTCAAATTGAGGAATCATTCTTGGTTTTCCAGTAGTAGCATATGCCTTTGGTAGGGGGTGTAATATTTTGTTACATTTATGTAGCGCTTTTCCTGTTGCTCAAAGCCCGTGTAATAAGATGTAATTGGACGAGGTGCTCAGGAAGTGAAGGTAAAATTAGGTATTTGCTTAGTTTGTAAGATTCCTTAACTCCTTAAATCATTTTTGAGGTTTTAAAAATCATTTTTGAGTTTTTAATTCTTACTAAAATGTAAAAAAAAAAAATCTATTGTCTTACTAAGAAATAAAATAATGCTTTAATAATGTAAACAAGGCATTGGTTAACACATATAAAGAATCAAAATGTATGTGCAATGGAATAGCCTGTGCATATATGAAATAGAACAGTAATGAAATAGTTTTAATTAAACCATATTGTAGATGAAAATGAGAAAAATAAATAAAACTGTAGTTATTATTAATAATACATCAAAGTTTTTTTTTTGAAAAAGAAACCTATTAAATTTGTTACCATTTTAAATACCAGTATTTCTGTTTGAGCTGAATGTTCTGAAGCTGAAAAGCGGCATGCATCTGTATGAGACGAATCAGATATTTATGCAACGTATATGATAGTCCCAATCATAGTTATTAATGTTGAAGTGAAGCTAAAGGATGATCACCACTTAACTGAAGCGCTTAACAGTTGCGTTATTCAACTTATCCAAATACATAAAATAAACAATGTTGCAACCTATAATTACCCAAAACTTGACTGTGCTAGTCATGAAGGTGTCACTGTTGCGGATGTGCTTATTCTGTAACAACACGCTAAAACATGGGCACATAAAGAATTAACAACCTTTTTCAGTAGAAGAAAAGGTTCTATAGAACCTTAAAAGGTTCTAAAGTGCTACGTATTTGGAACCCCTAAAATGCAATGCATGAATTTTTCAGTAGTTTTCTCATTTTTTTATGTACATGAAAAGAACATTATTTATCGACTTTAATACATCTGCCTGATTTTCTTATCTTACCTAATTTTTGCAGAAAGTTGAAGCTAAATCATCTAAGTGTAAGGCTTGAAATGCCAGCTGCTCTTGAGTCAGCCTTTCCTATCTGACTGAAGTTTTCAGCATCCCATTGCTCTAAAATCTCACCGTTTGTATATCACGATCAAAAGCATTATTTTGTGCGGGAGTGTATGATATGCTGCAGTAAGTGCCTTATCTAATGCACTGCCATGACATTTTAGACACGCGTTCTTGGGTTATCTTGACAGGCAAATGTTAGAAAACCTGTGTTCACCACACTGAAATTTATTCAGGGTTTATGCAAAAGAAGAGTAAGACGGTAAAAAAAATAAGAGTTCAGTAAACAGAATGATATACGTAGAAATTCATTTATCAAAAATGTATTTATTACATTTATGGTCCTATTACAAATTATTAGCCCCGAAGGTGTTCACTTTCATTTTTAATGGTTGCATTTTAGTCTATTTTACTTGGCCATTTAGTTGGTCATGTATGACATTTAAATACATTTCATTTCCGTCCTTAATTTTTAATTTGTTCAGTGTGATTCCAGAGGGTTAGACTTTGATAAAAAAAAATCATTGTGTCCAAGTATATTTTTTTTTTGTATCTTGATTTTCATGACTGCATTAATTTGGAAATTGTTTGTGAGTTCTGTCCTCAATCAATAATAAAAATGTATAGCTTTATTTTTTTTTTATTTGTTGGCTAAACATTTCCTGGAATATACTGAGGCAAGAGAACAAAAAGTAATTAACCTATCAGCCATAAAGAGCTCATAAAGTGATCTAGAAAAAGGCTCTCATTTAAATATTCATACTGTTGTCACCCAGTTTAGGTTAACAGCAAATATTATTCACAATATTTGAAGTTCGAGAATGTCAAAGAAAAAAATTAGGACAAAATTAATTCTGACATGAAGCAAGACCTCCTCACATACGCATGTTCTGCGAAAAGCTCTCGAGCTCCACATAACATCCAGACAAACTTATCAGACTAACTAACAGCTTTTGTGTCTTCTGTACATCACAGTCAAATCAAGTGTTTCTTCATGAGGAAGTCTTTGCATTTTAAGCAATTGGCATTTCTTGTTAAATACCAATTGTAAATGTATTGTAAGCTGCTGGCCATATACAAGCTTATAAAAAGGGTTCTATATTAAGTAGCATAGGTTTTTTTTTACTCAACTGCAAAGGACCTTTTATGCAAAAAATGATGATAATGACAACAAAGAACACTTTTGGCACAAAGGCTCTTTATAGGCTATTATTCATTCATATATTACATTATTCTACAAAATTTTGCAGTTGTAATTAAATTATTGTTTATTACACTGTTGT
>JAOTRC010000008.1:20369942-20381167 GCA_027497675.1 Cyprinella lutrensis | reverse complement strand
AGATAGATAGATAGATAGATAGATAGATAGATAGATAGATAGATAGATAGATAGATAGATAGATAGATAGATAGACTCTTATCAGTGGGTGTATCTGACATGGAAAAATATCAAACAAAAAAAGAAAAATGGCATTACTTGCTGTTCCATAACAGAAACTTTAGTAACTCCAAACTTTACTTTCAGTAAAGATGTACAGAAAGCTGTTTACCCAAAGTACAAGATAAACTACAACGCACTCATTATAAACAACGAAGCGTTCTCTTGCGTTTGCCGTGCACACAACGTTGTTAGACGCGTCGACTGTAGTAGAAGTTCGCGTTTCCATACGCGCAGTCGCGTGAACAAACAGGCCCGACGTGAAACTTCAAACAACTCAAAGGAATTCAACCCGAAAATACCTTTTCATTCTGCCTTGCCCATAATGAAACATAAACATATATTTGAACAAAAGTACGCGAGCGCTGACTATTCGACTAACTATATAACTACAGAGAAAGCGTTTGGGAAAAAAGACAACACCCAGAATGAAAGTAAGGCAAAGCTCTGCTCTACCCACCCTTACGTGAGATTTCCAGGACAAACTATCCGCTTCGAATATTCATTCATGCATTTTCCGTTGTGATTTCCAGTTCTGAGTTGGCTGAGAGGATGAGGTGACCTTGTAAAAGCGTTTTCGGCGGTTAATCTGCGGTGTTTTGGAGTGGTTGAGGGAGTTTGCGGAGGAATCCTGCTCGCGGTGAGTGTTGTCGCAGGCGCAGCTCTGGCTGGAAGTTCCTGTTGCGCTCGTACAGGGAGATTCAACAGGAAACTCCAGCGCCGCAGTTCTGCACACTGCCGGCAGGGGTTCAGGAATATAGAACTGTCCCTGAGCGCTGAGGTAGGTGTTTGAAAATGTGAAATGTTTGTTTATCATGTGAAATATAAATATTTAAAATAAACATTTAACTATTAAAGGTTAAGACAAACAAAATATTATATGTAATGACATACATATCCATGTTATTCTACTGGGTTTTATTTTTTTTTAAATTACTTTGATGTTATTTTCTTATATTCCTCCTTTTCATATATTTCTTTACTACATCTTATTTATTTTCCTGTATTATATGCCCCATTCAAATGAAGTGTTTGTTTTATCAGAGTGAGGGGAGTTACCTTAAAGGAGTTTTATTTAAAAAAAACTTTCGCTGATAATTTACTCACCCCCATGTCATCCAGAATGTCCATGTCTTTCTTTCTTAAGTCAAAAAATTAAGGTTTTTGATGAAAACACTCCAGGATTTTCTCCATATAATGGACTTCATTGGGAACCAAACGGTTCAAGGTCCAAATAAGAGTTTCAGTCCCGCTTCAAAGGGCTTTAAACGACACCAGACGATGAATAAGGGTCTTATCTAGCGAAACAATCGGTCGTTTCAAAAATAAATTAAAAAGTTTAAGTTTTATAAGCACAAATGCTCTCCTTGCTCTGTTCTGTGATGAGCGTTCGTGACTATCCTGTTCAAACTCGTTCATCAAAATGAACAAATCTTTTTTTAGCGTCATGACTCGAAGGATCCTAGATAAGACCCCCTTCATCGTCTGATGTCGTTTAAAACCCTTTGAAGCTGCACTGAAACTCATTTGGATCTTGAACCGTTTGGTTCCCATTGAGGTGCATTATATGGAGAAAATCCTGGAATGTTTTCATCAAAAACCTTTATTTCTTTTCAACTGAAGAAAGACATCTTGGATGACATGGAGGTGAGTAAATTATCAGCAAATGTTTTTTTTTTTTTTTAAGTGAACTACTCCTTAAAGTGTGAGATGTGTAGTCACTACAGTTCAAAAGTTTGGGATCACACATTTTTTTAATGTTACTGAAAAAAATCTCAAGGCTGAATTGATTTCATCAAAATTAGTGACATACAAATACTGTGAAATATTATTACAGTTATTTCAAACTGTTTGCTGTTCTAATATATTTTGTATTCCTGTGATGCCAAAGCTATTTTTGCAGGCATTACTCCAGTCCTAAGTGTCACATGATCTTTTAGAAAACATTTTAATATGCTGATGTTGCTCAAACATATTATTAATATTGAAAACAGTTGTGCTAACATTTTAAAAGTATTTTAAATAGTATTTGCTGAACACACATTTTCTTCAATACAAACCCAAAACTTTTGAATGGCAGTGCATATAAAACTTACGCAACATTATACTGCATCTCAAAATCACGGCGATTATTTTAATATATGCAATCCATTCAGCACAATGAAAAACAGCTTTAAGCAACCACAAAACATACAAATATAGGCTTGAACTGGATACAAATGTAGTCTGCAATTTTCACTGTTAGCTCATTTTATATACAGTACTTAATTTTTCTCTATTCACTGTTGCATGTAATATACATAATTAGATCACCTGTAAATTAAATTGCTATTGGCATGTGCACTTCACATATCCATTGCATGTAGAGGACAATTAAGTTTTCCATCTGACATATTGAGCCTTAACACTGGCCAACAACGTTGAAAAAACAAAGCCAGACTGTCCACAAAACATTACATTACGTATCTTGATGCAGAAAATGTGCTGTAGACAATTGAGCACAAGTTTCTCTGGTGACACAAAGTGCTACTTCAGTACCAATGAAGTGCTATTGTGAATTCTGATGTGCTATGATGTCAGGTATCCTGGTACAGACAAACAACAACAGTACAGCAGCAGTACAATAAATAATCTCTTGTGCTCAATGCTCTGGATTAAAGCCATGTTCAATCTGTTAACACTGTTCAAATCCAGCCATTAGTGACAGCGCCAAAGACTCCACTGTAAAAGAAAATAAAACATAATGGTGAGTAAAAGTGAATATTTTTGGGTCATAATTAAAAGCAGTGGGGGACTTACAATGAGGAAATGAGCCTCTGCACACAGCCTTGTTTAAAATGGTCACAAGAAACATGTGACAGTTTTTAAAATCGGACTCCATTTTGTCGATCGACTCGATTCTGAGGAAGAAGAGAAACATTAAGAATGGTAAAAGCCATTTAAAAATAGCTAAAGAGAAGTAAAACCCCATTCTCGTCAAGCTGATGTGAAAGCTGCAGGATGAGGACATGTGGCAAGACCCCATACATGATGTAAACGTTTTGAACTTACTTCCAGGCCCCAAAACCAGCCTGCCATCTGTCTGAGAAGATGAGAACCAAATTCAGCACTTTCATGATGGCCTCCTTGACAAAACTGACCTGCAAAGACACAATAACCACAACTGATGGATTAGAAACAGGATCTATAACAGTTTAACAGTAAAAACTAGGCCAACCACCATGAGAAAGACAGCTTACTGAATTAATAACAAAAACTGCAAATGTGGCATGTAAGAATGAGCCAAAATCTAAAATATGTACTAATTTCAGCTTACTTTCTCTCGGAGCAGACATCGGTCGTGAATGGTGGACAAGTATCTGTAGTGGATTTTAATGAGCTGGTCCAGGTCCTTTGCCTCCTGCACTTGGTGTTGAAATTCTAGACCTGTACTATGTAGGATCTGTGAATGAATGCATGGTAAATGTCCAAATGATTAAAAAAAAAAAAAAAGTTAAAATCAAATTTCTGTGTATTTTTTTTTTTAAACCTCTAGTGCAAATAAATTAAGTCTATTTTCGATATGTCAAACTTACCCTAGTCATAATGTAGTTGTGCAAGCTGTTGACAAAGTGCATGAGTTTGACCCTCAGGAGAAACATCCTGTGAATCTGCTGGTTTATGGGCTCTTTGGCTGTGCTTTCCTCAGATTGGCCTCCTTCTTGCCTCTTAGCGGCTACTGTCAAATCTGTGGGAAGACTGTATTTTAAGATTCCATAATACAGGGTTCCTACAGGTTTCTTCAAGTTAAATTCAAGTCTTTTTAAGACCCTTTTAAGACCATTTATATAAAAAATTAATACCAATTTCCTGTTCCTACCAGCAACGAAAAACAAAATCCTTCAACTTGTGTTCATTTATTTTTCAAATGTGGAATGGGTAAAAGATGACAAGTCACGCAGGTAAAATAAAAACAAGAAAGTTTGCCTAACAATGTTAAGTTGTGTTTTAACATTAGCTAAGCACACACAGGACATCAGTTCTGACTGGATCGCCTCCCAGATCGACACTAACATTTTCATCTAGTTTTTTTTTCGTTGACGAAAATTTCAATAGATTTTCGTCATAGTTTTTGTCATTCAAAACTAGCGTCTCGTTTTCGTCAGTGAAAAAATGTCGTCGAAGAAAAGTTTATCATCATTATTTTCGTCAATGAAATTAACATTGACATACAGCACAATTTTTAAGACCCAGATATCAAAATTCAAGACTTTTTAAAGACTTTTTAAGGTATTATTTCCAAATTCATAAATTCAATGCTTTTAAGGCTTTTTAAGACCCTGTAGGAACCCTGTCAACCACCTAGATGATGTAATGGCACCCATAGTGTCCAGGAACAGCCACAACATTACTATCCAGGGGCATTAAGACCCACACAGGCCGCAGGGCACCTGATGACTTCTCTAACCACTCAAACCTGCGACAAGAGAAATCAACAAACAACATCCAATAAAAAGAAAAAAACCTAACCCTTCCTGAGATACTTGCTTCTAAAAAGTTCTTTGAATGAAACTTAATGTTTGGATAACTGTAAAAAAACAAACAAAAAAAAAAACATCACAAGCCATCAAAGTTATTTCAGTTTTCAGTTAACAATCATTGACATTATCATGAGTCTCAAGATTTGCCTCATCTGTAAATTCATAAACCGCTAAAAGGTAACACATATTGTCGTTGAGTGTCATTACTTTGTGGTTTCCTTTTGTCTCGCACCCATCTCTTCCTCTGTTCAGTCTTTAAAGTTCTTTCTCCCTCCCACCTGTATAAAATCTCCCCTATGTGTAGTCAAATGTCACACTCTGCCTACGTAATCATTGTATTCAAATATTTGCTTGGGAAGAAACTGCAAAAGAGTGTTGCAATGTATGTGAAAGCGGGTAATCTGTGTAGTGGGGTAGTGGATGTAAGCTTCTGGATCTCAAATTAGCCAATCGGCTTCTGGAAATAGATCAGGAATCCAAAGACACTCATTAAACACTAATCTTTCCTTTAATCCAGATTATGTCCATTCTTACCACACACAGAGGTATTTACAGTATTTCTGGCAAGGTTATGTGAGGGAAAATTAGAGAAAAAGAGACTGAAAAAAAAAACATTGAATGAGAAATGAGTCTTAGCGTTAGTATCACAGAGCCATCAAAGCCATCTAAACATCAGAAGAGTTTGAAAGAGATTTTTGCAATCAGGAGTGGAAAATTTGTGGACATAAACATTTAAATTAAGACGAGGACTCTGGGTGGTTAAACCCTCAGTATAACGTTTACACACATGGCCTAATTCTTCTGATGCTTTCGCTTTGCTTTCCCATCAGACTTGGCAGTCATTAAAACATTCACAGAGAAAATGTCAGAGGATCAAAAAAATATTATAAGATTCTACTGTGTACAGAGGATGGATTCAAAAATCATGAAGGCAACGAGATTTCTGCAACGAGAATGAGTAAAAAATTATCAATAGGGTCTAAAAAATTTTCAATTAGAACCAAAAACCATTTACATCTGTGTTTTAGAACGTTTAAAAGCCAATTAGAACTATTTATTCACTTGTTCTTTAGAAAATCATGCACAGGTTGAGTATTAAAGGAATGTTTGGAGTAGGGATGCACCGATTTTTTTGGTCTAAAATTTCGATATTTGTCACTTGCTCTCTTATTTGAGCTTTTGTCATTGAATATATTACACTACAGGGCTTTTGAATGCTTGAATCTGATCATGATCATGAAACATGATGTCAGTGCTGCTCTGACAATTTTATCAGTAAAAATGTTTACCAACATAAACGCTACATGACATTTCTCACCAGCAATGTAATATGGCGCAAGTTTATTTTGAAAAAGATAAACTTAGAGATTCGGTAATAGAGATGCTGCTGCCAAAGTCTGTTGAGAGATGCACAAATTCAGGTAATTCACACTCTTAATCTCTCTCTCTCTCTCTCTCTCCCTCTCTAATAACTGCATTAGTCTGCTATCAGTGGCTAAAGCCTCCATTAATAGTTCTATAATGACGTTTTGGAATTAGCGATGGAGATCTTGAGATTAGATGCATAAGAAATTAGTCCTAGACATATACGATTTAAGGACAAAAACCTATCAAATACATTGAAATACATCTGAACAATGTCTTGAGGTGTGGTAGCCGTAGTATCCGCAAAAAGATTGACCCAAAGTGGTAATGTGGCCACAACGCAAAGCAAAAATAAAATGATTATTTTCTAATAATTCAACGGACCGTCATCAGTTATTCTTCTTTACTCGGGGTTTTTGAAAGCATTTAAGTAATTCTAGCTAGTTTATTGCTGCATCATAAAATAACATTAAAAAAATAAAATAAAAAATTAAAAAATGACAATGAGTTAAAATGGCCCCCACAGTCACCAGATCTTAACCCAATAAAGCATCTTTGGGATGTGGTGGAATAGGAGCTTCTTGCCCTGGATGTGCATCCCACAAATCTCCATCAACTGCAAGATGCTATCCTATCAATATTTACATTTTTTGGGCCAACATTTCTAAAGAATGCTTTCAGCACTTTGTTGAATCAATGCCATGTAGAATTAAGGCAGTTCTGAAGGCGAAAGGCGGGTCAAACACAGTATAAGTATGGTGTTCCTAATAATCCTTTAGGTAAGTGTACTTTAAACTTTATTAAAGTTACAAAAGTTATTTAGTCAAGAATAGGCTAATGAGAGGTTTTGTTGTTTTTAGTTGTTTGATTAAAAAAAGACAGAGGGTAAAGCAGCAGGAATATTAGGCTGCTGTCACTTTAAGAGCTGCACGGATCTAATGCAAGCTGAGTCTTAATTCAAAGCCTGCATTCTTCGATGGACTCAGGCTACAATGGCCAAGCCTTTGACTGAGAGTTGTTAGATGGGACAGTCTGGCCTACAGGACTGTTCTTGTCGCCAAGCAACTGTGACAACAGTTTGTAATGTTTGTGCTGGATTTTTTATATTCAACTGCCTAAAAACAAAACAGGATTCAAAATCTGTCAAAATATAAGCTTCGGAAGTGTATAAGGAAAAAAAAATATCAACATTATGTCCAAGGTCTGGTGTCATTCACACAGCCACACGGGGCAATGTCCTTATTGTCAAGCCCTGCTATTTTGTTCAGATTTTGTTTTAGCACGTATTTAAATATTTTACCCAGAGAAAAATGTTGGATTATGCAAGAGTTATTATCCAACTCAGGTGTCTCCGTCTATTAATGTAGGCGCAGCCTAAATTCTTGACTTTGTAGCATCTTCAGACTAATTCTATACATCCTCAATTATCAGGGAAAAAGTTAAACCCCCTTTGGGTTTTTTTAAAGGAATTTTCTGTGATATGAAGTTACCACAGACAATAATTTCAATAATAAATTTTAGTTATTGTGTTATTGTGCTTTAAATGGCAGGAGTTTAAAAATTGGGCATAATTCAGCACAAAAAAGGTGGATAAGGTATTCAATCATAATAATCTCATGTTAAAATATTATGTACATTTGAATCAACGTGTATTAATGTTAATCCAAAAACTTCCCCCATATACTTTCATTGTAAGAGCATTTACATGGGTTATTCCAACTGAGGGAATAGGTTTAAAATATTGCCTTAATCACAGATGAGGATCTTTACTTATTCTCTGTTAATGGACAATATCTATAAAATGGTCTGAAAATGCCTTTTATTTTTTAAAGAGCCCTATTATGCTGTTTTAAATTTTGCTAATTTTGTTTTGGAGGTCTCCTAAATACATAAGCATCCAAGGTCAAGGTTCTTTTTATAATATACATTGCACATCAGATCTTTTCTCACGGTGTCTGAAAAAACTTGATATTTGATTCAGTAAAACATGATCCTTTCAGCTACAACTACAGTGTTTGAGGGCGGATCAGAAAAGATGGCCAGCTAATGAAGACCACAGAATGGCATTATGCATATTACAAACCTACGCAGATATGTTATGGAGAGACTAGACAAAGTGAGACTCAAGTGAGACTAGAATTACTGAAGACTCATTTCAGCAGTTCAGAATCGATTCTTTCTTTCAGGAGACAACTTTATTTGTCATGCACTTTGATCTTTAAAACTCTGCAGAACTTTTACATTCAGAAACAGCTATTATTGCATGAAAGTTATATTCGAAAAAGCAAAACAGGGGAACTTTAAGAGGGTTTTTGACTGAAAATATAAAGACGTTGAGAAGCACTAGTGTGTGCACAGGTGAATATATGAATGAGATGTTGACTCAGAATAGGAAAGTTAGGCTTATGATGTACAAGAGAGATATCAGGTGCAAGTACACCGGAGCAAGTGGGAGATCATCAAAGAAGACAAGCAGACAGAACAGAATAGAAAGTAAATGTGGAGGAGTTCAAAACAGAGATGATACAGTGAGAGCGAGGAGCAGAAAAGGAGTGTCAGATGAGGGAAGTGTGAGAACATGTGGATGAATAGCATGTTTTAGATAGCGCGAATAGAGAGAGGGATGCTGACAGGACAGGAACAGAGGCATGACACGGGGTTTTTGTATTCTCAAAATATGGAATATATTTTTGTTTGTTATAAAATGTACAACAAACAAGTCCTATTTATGTATTTAAGCAATGTCTGAGAATTCATCATCAGTGATGAAACAAAAAACTGTCAAACTATTCAAAATTTCTAAAAAATAATTTAATAAGATTTAAAAAAGAAAAAAAAAATTGTCATATGAAACAATGCTGAGCAAACCTATATTGCATTATATATTAAGTGTGCAAAAAAAACTTTCATATTATTTCTAATAAACAAACAACTGAAACTATCCAAAATTTGATAATAATTTCAATTAAATTGAATGAAATAATCCACCCCCCACGTAATGTTTTGCCTGAACTCATATTGCATGAAAGGGTTTAATGGTTAACACACCACACTGCTGTGTTAACTTCCAGTTTAAACAGAATAAGGTCACTGAACAAACTGATCTCAGCAAAAGAATGTCGTAAGAGTGACATAGCCAGTAGTTCAACGTCAGATAACCCAATACACCAGTTTCCAATTAAAGCAATACTCTTTCAGTTGAATAAGACCCTAAAGAGACCTATTGGGTTGCAAGTTCCAAGTAAGACACCCTTGAGGGAATTTCATTTCAGTAACTAAAGTATAGCCTTATCTCTGTGCAACTTGGTCAATAGGTATCACTTTCCTTTCCTTCATTCCTCTTTTATTTCCCTGACTTTTTGTTTCATCCCTCAGTTCTCTCGAAAAACAAGTGAATCTCTAAATTCCTCCCACACAACTGGTAATATCTGTCATACATTTAACATCATTACAAAAAATGTGCTCGCTTTTATATATATTTAAACCCTTATTTACACTTTGTACATAAATGTGTTTGAATTTCAAGCTCTCCACAAATTAAATCAACAACCAATTGGTTATTGCTTTCACCGCTTGATGGCAATGTGGCATCCGAAGCGGGACCAATGTTAAGGCGGATTGAACTCTTCTAACACATGTATTTACCTGTGACAACTGTGTTGTTGATGCCTCGAGAGAAATGAAAGCGCAGAGCGCAAAAGCATAGACATAATTAATACAGACGCCCTATTGGCCACTTTGACAGTGCTGCGATAGTGGAACTTATTGCGATAGTGCGATAGTGGAACAGCTACTTATTGTGGAAAATGCCAATCCAAGTGCGCTGAACTGTGCAGAATCTCATATGGTCCGTTGTTTCCGGAAGAAACACAAACACGAGCCATTTTCTTCTCTTCAATATGTACAAGTAGCCTACTGTTCACGCTCACCTTATCACCTTATTCACATCTCACCAGCGCACTTGGATCGGCGTTTGTAGATCGACTGGTAGAGACTTTTTTTCAAAGATGGCTTCTTCCTGCATTGACGAAGTTGACTGTATGTATAAAATATCTTCTTATTAAACTGTATGGACACTTAGGGACCCTTATTATGCTACCGTGTTAGTGTGGGGCTATTTTGAGCCTTGTTAGTGGTAATTACAAGCGATTTTTATTTGTCATTACTCTATGCCCCATATATTAGCGTTATACAAGCGTTATAGGCTAAACTGTTTTTAGAGATAAAACTCTTTACATTCGGCAATCGTGAAAACAAATGTCAGACAATGGTTGACTAGGTAACAATGTGTAATTAGACCAAAGGTTCATTTTGCGCCAGAGTTCTCCTTTAATCTTTATTGAAAGTGGAACATATGTAGTCGAAATGTAAAAGAATTTTTGAATTGCCCTATTGACAGAAAAGACAGAAAATAAATGAGGGGAGCATTTGTATGTAAGACGACAACTCCCACAATGCACCGCATTGCACAGCTCCGCAAACCACACCCACTAATCCAGAACAGCGCGAACAGAGAAATCACTCTTTCATCTACAAGGCTAACGTTAGCTCCCACCAAATTCATTTCACACAAAATGTTTAGTTAGTTGGCCAACATGACATCATGACTTTTGCGTAAACATACACGCCACTTTCGAGTCAAGGGGCGTATTATCTCGACGCATTTTGAGCTATCCGCGTGTATACGCGTGTATGTCTACGCCATTAACGTCCGAGTGATTCCGTGTGTTTTGATTTTCACCACAGGGGATCTTTAAAAGAAACATAACAACAAAAGTGAAAAAGCACCCTGCAATCAGGGCCGTAGCCAGCTATGAGGTCACCGAGGTCCGGACCTCGGTCATTTTTTTACATTCAAAAGTAAAACATCATGCTCTGTGAATGATTAATTAGTCGTGTTTAAACCACCTCATATAAATGTGTTCGCAATTCATTGCTGCGAGAAGCTAGTGAAGTGAACGGGGCTCGAGAGCGCGTTGTGGATGAGGGCGCGCGACTCGCGAGTGCAGCCTATGTTGCCAGATCCACCTAATGGACAGATGCCGTTATCTCCTGGACCTGTTTTTCTGATTTAATGTGACACTTTAGGAAGTTATTAAAGTGGAAAGTTGCATGTTAGGGTTAGTTATATATTCATCTTATTTCCAAAACACAAGATTTGAACTAATTTCAGATTATTATTATTATAATTATTTTGTTTTGCTTGTTTCAGTAGCAATATCTGGCAACATTACTGTCGGC
>JAOTRC010000008.1:20290062-20302730 GCA_027497675.1 Cyprinella lutrensis | reverse complement strand
CGAAACACAAAGAACTGGTTCGTGCGCAGGCACCGGCTCCGAACCGGCTCTCAAAATGCTTTGGTGGAAAAGGGGCTAGTGTGAACTATCCCTTTAAAACTGCTGTGAAGACGGTCTAAAAAAACGCATTTTAAAATCGCTGGTTTTATAAAATCACTGGTGTTATTTTTCAATTTCTTTTTATAAAATATTTTTACAAATGAGGGAAAATTGGAACAATGAGGAAAAATTGGACCTTTTAAATGTAAACACCTTTAAAATATGAAACCTTTCTGTGTACCCTCAGCGCTATTTGGAGTTGGATGACCAGTTTGAGCAAGAGAGGAGAGCAATGCGTGCGAGAGAAAAGGAGAGGGAAAAGAGAGAAAGAGAACTGGAGAAGAAGGCCAGAGAACAAGCTGACCAATGTGAGTCTCTCCTAATTAAACCTTGCAACCTTCGTCCCTCCCTCCCTCTCTAGACTGTTCATATACACATTAGCATGATGTATATAAATGTTTTAAATGTATGACCGAAGTCTTTTTTCATGTAGTGATGGCTTTGGAGGAGCAGAAAGCAAATCTGACACGAGAACTAAACTCACTCAAACACACACATAACAAGGTCCGTATCAATTAAGTCTGTGCGTTTGTTGTAGTATTTGTTTACTTTAGATTTCTATTTCTTAAAATCATTTTTAATCCTCTCTTTTAAAATCCAGTTAGTACAACTGACACATCGAGATCTGCTGGAAAAGAAAAAGGAGTGGGAGAGTGAAGCCTCCACATTCAGGTAACCCTTCCCCTTTTTTGACAGGTAATGGAAGCCCACAATTTGGTACATGTTTCTTATGCATTTGAGTGGTTGGAAATGATCCCTGTTTTGTCATGTCAGCAGGAATCACGTGCACGGCAAACACTCGGAAAGCGTTTCTACACAAGGCCAAACAGAAACCACCTGCACCGAAGAGGTGATTTTATTTTAAATTCATTGGATAGACGCTTAACAATCCAGAACAATTCTATTATATTTATAAAACTAGCAATATCTTTCACAAAGCATATCTTTTGTACCACTCTTTCTTTCAGCCACATGGTCCCAAAGCTGGCTTTGGCCCTGATTCCACTGTGTCAGAAACTACCATTACCATTGACAACAACACGACTGATGCTGAGGTCGACCATGACGATGAGCAATCCTTTGTCAGTGACATCATAAGCTCCACCCCTGAGCTGGCCCATTTGGAGGGCTTTATTGAAACAAGGTACAGTAATTTATAAGGAAAAAAAAAAAACTGTAATGTAGCGCATTCTAAAATAAGTCAAAATAAGACACCAGGTGTAAGCAAAGTCACTTCATCTTTAGGTTTTAGCTCTAAGAACTTATTGGATTAATATTTTAATGTAGTTAAATTTAGAAAAAAAAAATAATAATAAAACTAAGCATAATTTACATAGAAAATATGGTACTTTTTGAAGTAGATCAATTCAAAAATACTCCCAAAATAAAAAAAACACCATAAATGGATAGACAAAACTTTATCGAAGACGGTGATATTACATTTATAATAAATAAAAATTAGGATCACACCTAAGGAGAGTCCTCTGTGCCCACATTTGTTCCCAATTACAGGATTAAGGGCTATAAAGTGAATACGGTTTGAGGGCTACACTGTATCTACCTGTTTTGATAATATTGAATTTATATTAAATATATATGTATAAAGAATCCTGATAAACAGTTATCTATTTTTTCACAAAAGTATTAAGTAACATAACTGTTTTCAACACTGATAATAAAAGAATGTTTCTTGAGCAGCAAATCATTATCATATCATATCATTAGCAAATCATAGCATTTTTAAATATTTGTTTTTTTAAATGTATTTATATTTTTAATTGCTATAATATTTCACATTATTACTGTTTTTTAGGGTTTTTTTTTGCAATATTTTTTATCAAATAAATGCAGCCTTGGTGAGAATAAGAGACTTCTTTCAAAAACATTAAAAAGCTTACTTGTAGAAATAAATGCCACAAAAAATATTTGTGAATTCCAGAGAAAATGTTCATACTGTAAAGCTCGTTTAAGGCTTGGGTGTCTCAGTCAAGTAAAAAGCTGTCTGGTTTTCTTTTCTTTCTTTTTTGTCATGCACTTTTCTTTTTCTCTTGCTGAATTCAGGAAGTGAGTGGGTGTTTGTTTATCTGTTAATGCCTGTAACATCCTGTGGATACTCTTTTATTTGATTTTTTTTAAAATTTGTCTCCTGCATGGCAGACAAAAAATATATAAATACAGTCTTATCACAGTTTGGTTAATATTGATAAAATTTGATTGCATTTCTCATATACCCATAATTAATCTATCTGTTTAACATCTGTTCATCTTTTCTGTTCTTCTGTCTTTGCTCTTTTCAGCTCCCCTGTTTGTTCGAAGACCGCGACCTCTGGACTAAACTCTAGTTTGTTTAAGGAGAAGAAACATGCTCAGGAGGATAAGAGAGAGGTAGATGAAGACCAGAAGGGGAAAGATGGAGAAAAACCACAGGAGGAGGAAGAGATGGACAGCGACTCTGATTGCCTGGAGTGGGACTTGAGGAATACAGAGTCTGTGTTTTCAGAGTTATCTGAACTCAGCAGGGAATATGTGGAAAACGTCGACCATGGGGCCAGCGTCAGAGGTGTGTATGTACGTGTGTTAGAAGAAATTTACATTTGAAACAAGGAACAGGAAAAAGCATAACATTCCTATCAACTGCAATCAAATGCAAAAACTCACTAGGCTGGCGTGTGCAATAATTGAGCTTTTGTGTATGTGTGTGGTAAAATATTTTTTGCATTTGTTTCGTTTGCAGATACCTCAGACCAGTTTGAGCAGATACTTTCTCAGTATGAGGAACTAAAACACACTCAGTAAGTTTATTGTATAGATATATGGATATATACGTCAATCTTTTTATTGTCAAAGTTGAGGTTTTAATAAACCTCTGAATCTCTGATTTTGATCCATAGAGTATGCATTACAATAACCATAAATGTTTTTTTTTTTCATCCTTCCATCCACCCCTGTGCCCATCTTTGTCTCAGTGAAATGGTGGATACTGCTCGTAAGGCCCTTATATCCCGTGTTGAAGAGCTGACCAATGAAAGATCTGCCCTGAATCTGGAACTCGCTTCTTGCCTTGAAACCATCACTCGGCTGGAAGGGAAAACCGAGGAGATGGAGGAGGAAAGCAAGCGGTAAAATAAATGATTGATTCACACCTAAAACCTGAAATTTATCATAATTTAGAATTAGCAGTTTACTGAATACTTAACTAAGCATATACATTAAATGACACTGATCCGTATTTTCAGGAACAAAAATCATGATAAACATTTCATAAAGGATCATAATTAGGGAAAAAAAATATGTACTGTCATTTAAAAGTTTAAGCTCAGAAAGATTTTATGTTTTTGAAAATCTCTTATGTTAACCAAGGTTGCATTTATTTGATCAAAATACAGTAAAAGCTGTCAAATATTATTGCAATCTCAAATAACTTTTTTCTATTTGAATGTTTTTGATGTAATTTATTCCTGTAATTTCTGTCGCCATTCAGCAGTGCATTATCATTTTAATGCATAAGTGTGTTCGTTAATTTTTTCAAAAAACATTTTGACCCCAGACTTTTATAGTGTAGATTAATAGCCAGCATTGGTGTGTTTTTTTTTTCTGAGATTTATATATGAAATAGCCTTTTATATTTCACAACAGGTTACGAAAAGAGCTAGAGGCAGTCCAGTCAGAGGACCCTGATGTAAGTCTTTATCAAACATTTCAGGTGCAAGGCACATTTATGGATATTACTATTGTGAAAACTCCATTAACTCTTCTTCCACTTAAAGGAACACGCCGACTTTTTGTGACTTTAAATTATTCACCGTATCCCCCAGAGTTAAATAAGTCCATACATAAGGCTTCTCATCTCTGTGCGTGCTGTAACTCTGTCTAACGCATCCACCGCTAGCTTAGCTTAGCACAAATACTGGAAGTAAATGGCTCCAGCAAACAAATACTGCTCCCAATAAGTGACAAAATAACGCCAACATTTTCCTATTTACATGTTACAAGTACTAATAACAAGGTCACATGAGACACTGCCATCTTCTAACCTTATACATACATTCTCAGAAGGCGAAGTACTGCTACTAGGACACGTTGGACACGTTTGCTACTAGCTAGCTAGTCAAGTTAGTTTTCTTGACGGAAGTAACAAAGTTGCTTTTCAGGTGTTGTGCTGATCACTCCGCCCAAGTACCAGTACTTCGCCTTCTGAGAATATAGTTCCCAGTATGTATACGGTGACCTCATGACCTTGTTATTAGTACTTTAGTTACAAGTTAGCTGTGACTATATAAATCACAACATGTAAATAGGAAAATGTTGACGTTATTTTGTCTCTTATTGGGAGCAGTAGGCTGGATGGAGCCGTTTACCTTCAGGATTTGTGCTAAGCTAGGCTAGCGGAGGGTACGTCAGACGGCGTAACGGCTCGCACGGAGATGTATGGGAATGTATGGACTTATCTAACTCTGGGGGATACGGTGAATAAGCTTAAGTCTCAAAAAGTCGGTGTGTTCCTTTAATCCTAAAACATTGCCTAACTCCTGCCTCATTCTCTTTTGTTCGCCCCAGGCCTCACTACCTACCTCCCTCCGTCGCTTCTCTCGTTCTGAAATGGCCCGGGTCGTCATGGAGAAAAACCAGTACAAAGAGCGACTGTTTGAACTGCAGGAATCTCTGCGGCGCTCTCAGACTTTAAGGTGTGTTAAACTTCCTCTCCCAGGATGCATAGCTTCATCTTTTACAGGTCGTATAGGTCATACAAGTTTGACCCATGCTTTTTTTGCTTAAAGGTGAAGACCCAACTATATGCATGTTTTGTAAGATTCCCTTAAATGTTAAACATATTTTATTAGATTGTCTGGGACTTAATACATTTTTTATGAAGTTACCTCACTTAAGGATTTATTTAGTATAATATGACTTGCTGTTCTTGTTTGTTTGTTTTTTTATTGTATTTATGATATTTGTATTTTTGTAATTGAATTTTTGACATGGAAATAGCCTTGGATGCTGACATGGCACTAAATAAAACAATCTGAATCTGAATCATCTTTAACAGAAACGTTCACCTGTCATTCAGAACTGTAAAGTGGTGTAAAAAACAACTGGTGCGTTGTGAGCATTAATAATGCAACAAATCGTGTGGCTTGTCTACTGTATTTTCTTTTTTGAATAAATCCATTAAATATACCCAGACCCTCTGAGAAATGGCTCTGAAAATCAGTCAAGTCAGAGCACATTAGAAATCCTTTATGGCCCTATTATTGTGGCAGTGACTTATGCACAGGCAAACACCACATGTTTAACACAGAACATGTGAAAATGCAGTTAAACTCATTCTTTTGTGTTGTCCTCTAGAGTTACCAAAGAAGAGCGCTCTCCTGTGGAAGGGAAGGGTAGTGTGTGGAGCAGGTGAGGATACTGTATATACAGTACAACTAGTATTTAACAGTCAATTTGTGCATAGTGTTTCCTTCTCTGAGCCCTTTGTTGTCTTGCAGGTTTAATCGTTTTCTAGGTTTGACAAAGGGTCAGTTAGCACCAGCCACAGCTTTAGCATTAGCCATCTCTCCCACGCCAGCACCGGCACAAACGCCAGTGGGGTCTCCACAGCAACTCCCCGCGAGAACGCCCCAAACTGAGTGAGTCCTCTCGCATTGGCAGTTTTTTGGCATACTTCCTAATTGATAGTCTACCTGCTCATTTTTCTATGTATTATAAGTGATAAATGATAGCTTGAATTTCAGGTCTCTAAGACAAATGACTTTGGATCATTTACATTTTAAGAGTGTCCAGAATAAGGAAAATTATTGTTATTATTTTTAAATTTAGATGTAGAAGTTCCAAAGTAATATGAATATGTTTTGAGGAGGCGTAATACATTGCCTGTTTTACAACCTGAGAAAAAAAATCATTAGCTGATGTTTTAAGAAACTTGTTGATACGGTCATGATGCTGTCATCATTTCCTGACTTTTACATTTTCTTTCTGCATGTTGGTTAGACCATGAATCTGCCTGACTTGATATTTTTCAAATATCAAAAATCTTTAAAGCATTTTTTTAAACACTGCTTTTTTTCCTGTTACATTTCACCTTGCGCGCAAAAAACTTCAGAGATTAAAAACATGACAATCACAGAAGAGATAAATTCAACTCATTGTATGTGTGAATTTAATTTAAATGTTTTTTGTTTTTTTTTTCAATAAATTCAATATATCTGTATGAATATAAATGCCATTGACTCAAACATACTGTACATTACCATTCAAAAGTCTTGGGTTGGTAAGATTTGGTAATGTTTTTTATAAGAAGTCTCTTATACTCAGAGAGGCTGCATTATTTTATCATCCTACATAAAACAGTAATATAATGAAATAGAATAACTTTTTTCTATTTGAATAAATGTTAAAATGTAATATATGTTTTTAATGTCAAAGCTGAATTTCCAGCATCATTACTCCAGTCTTCAAATCCTTCAAAAATCATTCTAATGTTGCTTGATATTTTTTTGGAAACTAATAAAAAAAAATCAGGAATCTGTGACGATTAGAAAGTTCAAAACATCAGCATTTATTTTAAATATCAAAAGTGAAATATATTATAAGTGGACACGTTTGATCAATATGCATCCTTACCAAATAAAGTTATACATTTCTTTAATAAAAGAAATTTAATTGAACCTACATTTTGAACAGTTGTGTATGTACTTACGGTAGTATAACTTTGATTACTTAGTGTGTTGTTATTTTTTATTCGCAGGACTTCTGCTTCTCCCTCTCCCAGGTTAAGGAAAAGAGAGTTGTACAGGGAGATCCGTTCTCACGTGTGGGGTAACCTGGGTAAAAAACAGCTCCATGGATGGAGCATGCCTCTCGCTGTTACAAACATAAAGGTAAACACACACACACACACACTATTCTTTACTTCAGTTACCTATAGAAACAGATGGACTAAAGCTGCCCGGCAAGTGTGACTTGCGAGTCTACTAATTGGGTATTTGTCTACAAATTTTCATGATGTCATACATCATGAAAATGGCACCCTCAACAATACTCCTTAACTAAACTCCTCTTAGTGGGTTAATGTATCTGTTTGTGGTGTGTGTTTATGTGGAGCAGGACTCTGAAGCCCCTCCTGAGCCCAAAGACGTGCCTGTCCTCGTCCAGCTGAGACTGCTGGACCAGAGAGATGCTACAGCGAAGGTGAGGCTCACTCTTCACACATTCAGGCATAGATTAGCATTAAATAAATTTAATGATGTTAAAGATTTAATTAATCTTGAACAGTAATGCACACAGTTTAGAGAAGAATGACAAACTTCTTTGAACATGAATTAGGAATTTTGGCAACATGCAATTTACATGCAGTGAAATGATTGACAATGAAAAACAGAATAAGGATTAAAATCTTTAATTCAAAAAAAAGTTTCGTAATGATTGTATTCATCAGGTTTCACACAGTTTGGCTTGGGTTGGATTCATTATTCATGTTCCGTTGAGTTTGGAAAAATCTTTACACAGTGATCATCAGAATATCTCTTCTCCTGTCTATTAACTTGCAGATTTTTAAATCTTCTTGCGGACAATAATTTTAAGTAGCTACAGTGACTACAGCATATTGAAAAAATACATAACTGGAAGTAAATTAGAACTTTTTTTAAAAAGGATGTGTGTCACGAAGCTCAACGCAAGTAGTCCATTCAGGTTAACTGAGGATATGGTCAATAATGCTAATGGTTTCTCAGGTTGAATATGTTATTTTTAAGATGCATACGTCACCATAATCTACAGTTTTAGTATATTGTCCACATTCCTCTTCTGTGTGTCTAGTCCTTTGCTGATTTTAGCCCATTGAGACCAAGGGTTAGGGATTTACAAGATGTGAATTTATACACTTTCAATTTTTTTCAGCTCACATGTGCTGTTGCGGTTCCTCCTGAGATATCTGGAGAGCAGACGGTATGTTCAAAAAAACATGACAATCTTTTACAGCTGATTATCCTGTACATGGTATCATTTGTAACTACTGGATAAGGTTTTTTTAAAAGTGATTGTATATACATTACACTCATAAAGAGCTATTTCTCGCTGATTGAGTATTCTGAAGTAACTGAAACTGTAGGGAAAGGTTTGACTGGAAATCCCAGATTTAAAGTTCCCGTATATTGTTTTTTATGAATGTGGGAACCTTGTATTACAGAGCAGGTTCTTGGCTTGTACAAAAATGCACTTAATCACCACCTTCATCTAATTACCATGCTGCATCGTGTCAGTCATTGTTGTAAACATTTCACCCCCGCCTCCCATCCTCCCATCCTCAGTGTTCTGTGTGGGCCGTCACTGGACCTGCTTCCAGCAGTGATGTCACTGTGATTGACCCGGCTCGCTCCAATACCATTCTGGATCAGTTCAGCCTTCCACCCACGTCCCCTGCATTATGCATCTGTGTTGTGCCCCCTACTGGTCAGTCTGAATTTACACTGGCTTTACTAGTATGTATTTCTTGGATTAATAGTATTACTTTTTGAATAGGATTTATATGATATAACAGGATTTATTTTTGGTAGGGTTGGTAAGATTTTTGTAAACATGTTTTTAAAAGAAGTCTCCTTTAAAAGAAGGCTGCAATTCTTTAATCAAAAAGAAAGCTTCCTAATATAAAATATAATTTATTCCCGTGATGCACAGCTGAATTTTTTGAGCATCAATACTTCAGTCTTCAGTGTCACACGATCCTTCAGAAATCATTCTAATATGCTGATTTTGTGCTTAAGAAACATTTCGTATTGTTATCAATGTTAAAAGTGTCAAATATAGTAAAAACGAAATCAGTAACAGTGCAAAAGTCTTTACTGTCGTTCTTAATGCGTCCTTTCTACAGTATAAGTGTTCATTTCTTTATAAGAACAACTTACTGAGCCCAAACCTTTAAACAGCAGTGTACATATTTTCAAGGTCATTATGACTTAAAGCAAAATGACCATTCAGTTCATTTTACTTTTATGTAAAACAGCCAGTGACATCAATTTTACTGTAAAATGTAAAGAGTAAAGTGTCCTCCTGAAAAGACCCCAACATAGTATTTAACCTGAAGTAATACAGCAACTATATAGTGCATTTAGTTAGTATCCATAATTGGAATAAAATTTTAAAATGAATCTATAGTGTTAAAAAAGTCTAATTTTAACTACATTTATAGTCTGCAAGACATGCAAAACAACAGGTTGCTTTACAAAGTTTGTGTTACTTAAATGGTAAATTCTTCTGATTTCTACTGTCCAATTACAACTTAATTACTCTTAATTCATCAACAACTACACTTACCTTTTAAATACTTAAAGGGATACTCCACCCAAAATGGAAATTCTGTCATCATTTACTCACCCTCAAGTTGTTGCAAACCTTTATGAGTTTCTTTCTTCAGTTGAACACAAAGGAAGATATTTTGAAGAACGACTGGACCCAAATGTTTGTTTGGCACCATTGACTTAGTAGAAAAAAACAAATACTATAGAAGTCAATGGTGCCAAAGTTACAATCGTTCTTCAAAATATCTTCCTTAGTGTTCAGCAGAAGAAAGAAACTACTTGAGAGTGAGTAAATGATGACAGAATTTCCATTTTTGGGTGGAGTATCCCTTTAAGAACAGTTATTTTGTGGATTATTTTTTATTTTCAGCTTTTTATGTTTTTCTTCAATTTATGTATAATTACTATACCGTTTACACCCCTGTCTGAAGTTAATAGTTTCATATTTCCATGACATTTAGCTGCTTTATCAACCTTTCATGGCATATTGCGTAAAACTGTATTTATATCTACCGCCCCCGCAGTTTGATATTGTCAGAATGATGTAATGTTGGTGAGTTGCACTGATGAAGTCTTACTCTTGTGTTAGGAGACACTGCAGGAACTGTGTGGATTGGAACACAGGATGGAGGGTGAGTGCATCTCATTCTCATACATTGGATCTTATTTTAGTGGTTTTGTTTAAATCTCCAACATTTAGTATTAAAATTTCATACATAGCTCATTTTATGGAAATAAATAATAAATCAAATTGTCCAGCTTGTTTTGGAGAGCTATTACTATTCAAAGCAACTGGAAACAACTTTCACATGGTCGATATAATCAAACGAGCAATAAAACACCCAGAACATATAGCATTTTCTTATAGCTACACTTTAAAAAAAAAAAAAATCATAAAACCATCTTCCAAACCATGTTTTTGTCGTACTGTAAATCACTATGGTAAGTGTAATAATTATTTTTATTTTATTTCAGTTGTCTTGGGAATCTGAATACATTTCCTTTTAATTTAATAATTTCCTATCCTGGAAAAAAAAAGGGATGGATTTATAGCGTTTTGAAATAAAAATGAATTAACTTTTAATTTATCGTGAACAATATTGTTGTTTGATTTAATATTCATTGTTCAACAACATAGAATAGAATAGAATAGAATAGAACTTTATTTGTCATTGTAGTTATACAACGAAATTTGTTTGGTAGCTCACAGAGGACAGCAGCCATAAAAGACATAACACACATGACATAATAAAAGTATAAAATATAAAAATAAAAGAATAATATAAAAATAAAAGAATAGTATAAAAATAAAAGAATAATATAAAATAAAAGAATAATATAAAAATAAAAGAATAGTATAAAAATAAAAGAATAGTATAAAAAATAAAAGAATAATATAAAACTAAAAGAATAGTATAAAAATAAAAGAATAGTATAAAAATAAAAGAATAGTATAAAAAATAAAAGAATAATATAAAAATAAAAGAATAATTTAAAAAAATATATGTTTTATTTTATATTTTATTTTAAGAATATTTTCAACATGTTCAGACTGAGCCAAAAAAAAACCCCCAAAAGCATTTTAACAGGATTTTCCTGAAAACTATTGAAATGGATTTATAGCGTTTTGGAGAAGAGCTCCTCATATAAAAATATAAAAAAATCCAACAAAATTTCCTTCCGAGGAAAAAAAAAAGTTGAATTATGTGAGATAAAATGACGCAATACCTTTTTTTTTTTTGACAAACTTCCATAATAGGGTATATAAAGTGGCTTTAAAAAAAAAGAAGTAAAATCTAGTTGTCAACAGAAGTTGTTTTAGGCAGCATAGCATTAAGACGTCATCTCCTGTTGTCCTCTTGCAGAGTGCTGATTCACTCGTCCTCCAGCTCCAGGCGCCGCTGTCTGCAGTCTGCCAGTCTCGCTGAGGGCGTGCACTCCCTGACGTCAGTGACTCACCCTGATTCGCATTTATTGTTATCTTTGATGTCAATGGAATGCTAGAGGTTCCTGATTGAATTCCTTCTGTGTGTAAAGGTGTTCTCAGGGCGAGGTGATCGCTGGCTTGGCCAATGGGACGCTTGCATTCTTCACCCACAATTCAGGTGTGTTTGTGCTTTCATCTGCCTGGGTGTGTTATTAAGATGTGAATTGTAATGGCTTGTATTGACCATATTTATAGGCATCTGGAATCTTCAGTCTCAAGAGGTGCTTTCTCTCGGCACACCACCTTTGCAGCCCATTCGCTGTTGCCTGGCAAAGGAGGGGTGTCTCTGGGTGGGATACTGGAATAAAGTTTACATGATCAGTACGAAAAATCGGAAAGTAGAGGTTGGTCACGAATGGAAATGGTGCCGTTCATTGTTCATCTTGTGCCTCTCAACCCTCATCCTGACTCTTTCACTTACACTTGTTCTGAATGTCCATTTAGAAATCATTCACAGTGTCTGAGCGGTGTGAGCAGCAGGTGCGTTTTCTGTGCGCAGCGGGAAGTGGGGTTTGGGCTTCCTGCCGTTTGGATCCCATACTCAGGCTTTTTGATTGGACAACTGGCCGTCCACTACAGGAAGTAGATTTATCATCTATAGTGACTAAAGCTTTAGGTATTTCAATTGTATTCATTCATTGATAGGAATAATTTATGGAATTTTAAATGCATGGGTGTCACGTTTTGAGGTCATCGTTTGAGGGTCTTTTCTTCTTTCTTTTTTTTTACCCCTCTCAAATTTGACAGGTTCTGCGTTCCTGTCTCTGTCTCCTCTTCAGATCACAGCCTTGTCTGTGGTCAGCGGGCGGCTGTGGGTGGGCACAGGAAGTGGAGCAATCTTCTCAGCTCCCCTGTCTCTCAGTAAGTGTTTTTTCAGACTAAAAAAACTTTTCTTGAGTGGTTTTTAATTATAACACTTCTGCACTGTTTGATTTTCCATTGTTTTTTGTAGGTTCAGAGTCCTGCTCTATACCATATTGCTCTCTTGCATCAGCTCAGCTCTGTTATCATGGACACAGACAAGCAGTTAAATTCATTATTTCTGCTCCAGGTTGGAAACTTGTTAACTTTTTGTAAAGCTGTGTGTCCACCAAAGCCTTTTTTTGTGTGTTTTTTTGTTGTGTTTTTAAAGCTACACTGTGTAACTCCTTTAGTTTATTCTTAGCTAAAAACACTCAGTTCTTTCAAAAATATATGTGCTCATTAATTTATATTTACTTCGTTCAAGTAATAAAGTATTCTCGTGAGTGTATAATATGCCATTGAAAATACATACGGGTAAGGGG